>JAMPIV010018534.1:0-135817 GCA_024509875.1 Oreohelix idahoensis
CTTACAGCTTCCGTTGTCCAACCAAACACATTTAATCTCTCAGATGAATTACATTCTTGATTTACACAGAGTAACTCAAAAAGTTAAGTAGTAGACTACCTTGTAGTGTAAAAAACACAAATTGTCCTTTTTCAGAATCAAACAACCATGGTTAAAGTGTTTAATTGGACATAAACATTTTTGTCCACAAAATGACCTCATTAATTATGCAAATTAGCTATCCAATATGGCCGCCGTAGTGAATAAATTAATACACCTTTTTTAAAACATCATAACTATGTTATTTTTTACTAGGATCTGACTGAAACTTGGCAAATTGAATTAGTATATATAGCTTGAGATTTTGACCTAAAAATAACAGATATTGACCGAAAGGTTGATTTGTAATGAATTTTCAAAATTTATATTTCTTGAATGTTTGATATTTGTGCCTCATTATATATGCATGATGGTCATAAAACTAAAATTTTGAATTCAATTGTATCCATTTTAGGTCATAATCTGTAAGATTATATGATAACCAACTGTGTTAATTTTCATGTCAATTGAATGTACAGATCCAGAGATATCTTGTTTCAAAGATCACCAATTATGCTAAAAAGACAATTCCGAGAAAACAAAGAAAAACAGAAAAAGAACTCACAAAATGAAGTTGAATGAGCTCCAGTTGAATAAAGGTCTCTTTCTACTGCAGCTGCAGTGTCGATGTATCCCATGTTTAGTGCACTCGAGGTCTTTCCATTGCAATGTCCTTACTTGGTTAATAGATCCTGTGCAAGCGTTCTCCTGTATGCTTTTCTTTGCCATGCGTTGACTTGTGTTCATGTAATATCAAAAAATTCTGCAATGCACTGTGGCCTTTCCCAATAGAACGCACAAATGCCACCATTCGCACATTTACTTCTTTGTTTGTGAGTAGCTGAAGATGAAACATTAGAAGTATTGAAATTGGCAGTCCATTCGCCACTGTTTGTGCGCTTGATACTGATTTCATGACAAAAAGCCATTCCGAGTCTCTTCGACGATCTCACAGGTCAGTGAGTACTAATAACATTTGTCACATCTAAAGTTAGCGCATAAAAAACCCAAACAGTAGTTTTTACATCCCATAAGGATAAACCCATTTCCTTTGTTGTCATTTTTAGCTTGTCCTTCACTTTCTTGGACCTTTATGACCTTTATTTTCTTTGCTGAGGAGCACAGAGGTTTTATAGCGTCACTATCGACAATAGGTGTCTCATTTTCAGGCAACGGTTTGTTGGTGTACACGCCTCCCAGTCTTTGTCTTATTTCTCATTGTGAACAAAAGAAGCTCTGCTAACTACTATTATACAGAATCAGTATAAAACTAGCAATAAATAGAGTTGATGTTGGTGAAAATGCACTATGCATGTAACAAATGTTAAAATTTACGATCAAAGCTTTCTAGACATACACTTTTGAAAAATTCACAAGAAATCATTGAGTGATTCCCCGTGGAAAAGTTATAAATATTTTTTTCCTGTTGCCTATGTATAATTATAATTTCGCAGTTTTACAATTACGCACCTTCTTGTTGGGTCATTATTCACATGGTAACCAACTATAAACATTGGTTGCTATGCAAATCACTCAAGGGGGCGTGTGTAGAAAAACACTGATTCCTATCAAACCAGAGTATCTCTAAGCTTCTATGAATTATTTTTAGTTCAAGAACATGTTGACGATGATTTAAAGCATGAAAATGAAAATTGTTGGATTTTTATTTTTTTTAAGCTTTTCTGGGTATACTTCTACCTTAAATAAAATTAACCAATATTCCTCTGGGTATTAACTGGGAACTGTGTCTGGACAGCGCGAATAATGATTTGTGCCGGAACTAACATTAACAAGTTACATACATCTAACAAAATGATATGCTACACTTGAGGCACATGTGATGTAATCATCATTCATCACTGCTCCAGTCGGAGTCTGGGGTCACCACTGCTGTAAGGTTTTCTAGCAAGAAGAAATCACCATCGCTTGCTGTAGTGGTTTATGAATATACTCTTTTCATATTGTGATAGGGTGGGCGAGATGAGGATGATGCTGTTGTGATATGTGATCACTTTCTTGCACACCCGCAACCGACCCGATCAACAATAAAACTCTTGATTCTAAGGCAGGGGCTGTATTTATTTATACAACCCATTCAGTGACAAAGAGCACACTGAAGCAAACATTAAACAAATAAACCAACAAACAAAACACCTAGCCAGTGCTCTATTGCTAATCTGAAACAGAAACAAAGCACCGGCTAGTTAAAATCATAATAGTTAAATAATCAGAAACACTATGCTCTCACCTGTCAAACTGTCCTTCTTCCACACTGCGTGAAACATTCAACTATCATGCACACACACATGCATGTCGTCTAGCGATACTAGTATAGTGTTGTGCATAAGGCTGGCAATCTCACCGTGTAACATAGATTGCTACTGAAACCACTACTGCAAGAGCACACACTCAGCTATCACACACTCATGCATGTCGTCCAATGAGACTGGTATGGTGTTGTGCATGAGGCTGGCAATCTCACCATGTAACACAGATTGCTACCGAAACCACTACTGCACGATCATATGAATACTTTGTGAGGGCTTCATGTGGATGCCAGCCACATTGGTGGCCCCATGCTCCATAAGGAGCGAGAAGAGAAATATATATCTCCAAGTGAGCCCACGTGCTCTCACAAACCATTCTACACATCACAATAATTAAATCATAACAAAATGGACATAGAATAATATTCAACTATATGTACAACGAATACTCTCCTTAATTGGCATAAACCACCACCTCGCAACTGATCCATCTCAATATTCATCCCTGCACTCTGAAGCATGTCGTATATGCCGACTGATGAGATTGGGAACTCATCATATAAAACACATTGTTACAGAAAAAACCACTGCAATAGCATAAAAATGCTTCTTGTGGGCTTGTGACGGAAACCAGTTGCATTGGTGTTTCCATGCTCCGCAAGGAGCAAACAGAGAAACACCTCTGTCTCCAAGTGCCTTACGCACAAAGGAGTGGTATAGCGCTCACCAGAAATCTAAATACCTAAAGCTAGATTCATCTTCTCAAAGGGAACTTTAGCCCTACAAAACTGTGTACACAACAGATGTAATTAAACTAATCTCAAAGTAACTAATTATATATATATATATATATACAGCAGTATTATGATCAATTATTGTGAAATACACTTTAACCTAAACTATCCCTTCCATTACCGGGGAAAATTACTTAACCTGCTTTCACCCACGTGTCAATTCACACAATATAACATAGTGTAACATTATAGGCTTATAACACGTGATAACTAAGAGTGTTAATGCAGACTCCCTGGCGCCTTCTTTATACACATGCATGATGACGCGCCGCCTTTATACACATTGCATGATGCTTTTCATGAACACGTAGCTGCCATCTTAATAACAGTTAATATTATCTAAATTCTAGTCCCTGATAACATCTCTGTCCAGTTCCATGTATCTAATAGTTTTCTACTATATTTGCGTTTCCTGCCCGGTCTGATGAATGAAATAATTGCTACTAAACACTTACAGCTGTGATTTGGACTTAACAATATTAAAATCTATCCACACATATTTTCACTCATCTATCATTTCAGAACTAAATCTAATGTCCTGGAAGAAATCTCCTTTGGAAACACATCTATTTTTCTATTTCATTAAACATTAGAACAGACTCACGCTGAATATAATTTCAGAATTATAGAACACTAATGTTAATTTGCTTTGAAATCAAACTCACGTGTTCAAGGCATCTATACTGTAGATCGACTCTTGTTTTCTGGTTTCTTTGGGGCGACTGGCGAAGAGAGAGATCTCTGCTGGCCTGGCACTTCTTTATATAAGCCGCTAGGGCAAATTGCTCAACTTAGTCCGCGGCGCGTATTAATTGGGTCACTCAAATAATACGCTATGGAATGCTCTTAAAGGAGCGAAAACACAAATATAACCCACAAGAATTTCTAGAGCGAAAACACAAATATACACACAACTAATTTTTAGGCTTTATTGTGGCCTAGCAATATATCTTCTTGAAGATTTTGTGGTAATCAGGCAGTGAACCACGGAGACATTTGTGATGACAAGATGGCGCTGTCACATATTCCCCGCCTGATTTTGTTGTCGTCCCGACAACATCACTACCTCTGGCGCCTCAGTCGAAATCTCTCAGATCGTTGGTACTGCGCATGACTCTTTCTGAGCGGCGATGCTTTGGGCTGAGCTTCTGTAATAGGTACAATACGGCTGGGGACCCTCTTGGTCGTCATGTCCCTAGTTGTACGTTGTTGGGCTGGCAGTTGCTGTGGTTTGGAAGATTCATCTACTTGTACAGCGTCGCTGCTTGCTTGAGACTTCTTGTCAGTGCATGCAGCTGTGGATTTTGTAGGGGGATTGCTCCTGCCGTGCTTTACACTCGTTTTGTATTGACGGTGGCTTACATTCCCCACAATCTGCTTTTGATGAGTCTCCTCTTCTGAACACCGATGTGCACTCCCTCCTATCTGCTTAGGACGAGTTTCCTCCCCCAAACGACTACCAATTTTCTCGGCGCCCCCAGGGTGACAGTTGTCACGGCCATCTCTTGGCTTGCACCTAAAGGCAACCTAGTTGTGGCAGTACGCTTCGGAAAGAGCTCCTTGAGGGACAGGCGTATATCAATGTTCCGTGGACTTGCATCCAAAGCATCTTTTTGGAAGAGGGCCTTGAGGGCATTTGGCTGTCATGTGGCCTGAGAACTCTCCACAATTGTAGCACCTCAACCTGGTAGGCTTTCTCTGTGCCATGGGTCGCCTCCTACTTCCTTTACATTCTTGACCGCCAATGCCGCACACATAGACTGCTTCCATGCCCTGGACAGATGGTTTGCTGTCAAATGCTACCCGTTCATTCCTTGCCAGACTCTGGAATCCCTTTCTGAAGATCTTGGTCTGATGTACGAATACATCAATACCTCCATCATCTGGCGTGATAAACCCCCATCCCCTGTGGACACTATACCACTTGCAAACCCCGTGTCGCCTTGTTGGTGCAACTGCGTTTGTTGGTACTGTCAGCTCAAAGCTATCCTTGACAACAGCCTGACTCTCACATTCACGAAGGTCTAGTTGAGGTTCCTGCTCACACACCCCTTCGTCGTGCTCTGGCTGTTCCCGCGGTTGGCATGGTGCTTTCTTTCTCTGCACCTCCTCTTGTGCTGGCGAACTGGCCTGTGACAGCTGTGCTAGCTGGGACTTTAGAAGAGATACTTCTGCCTCGAGTGCGTCCTTTTCAAAGAGAACTTCTTCACTGGCTACCTGCAAAGTAGTATTTTGATCAATTATTGTGAAATACACTTTAATCTTAACTATCCCTTGCATTACCGGGGGAAATTACCTTAATCTGCTTTCACCCACGTGTTAATTCACACAATATAACATAGCGTAACAATATAGGCTTATAACACGTGATAACTAAGAGTGTTAATGCAGACTCCCTGGCGCCTTCTTTATACACATGCATGATGACGCGCCGCCTTTATGCACATTGCATGATGCTTTTCATGAACACGTAGCTGCCATCTTAATAACAGTTAATATTATCTAAATTCTAGTCCCTGATAACATCTCTGTCCAGTTCCATGTATCTAATAGTTTTCTACTATATTTGCCTTTCTTGCCCGGTCTGATGAATGAAATAATTGCTACTAAACTCTTACAGCTGTGATTTGGACTTAACACTATTAAAATTTATTTGGGACCCAAAGACGCAGCAATAGAGAATACAGTCAGCGACCCATAGCTTGACTGCTGGCGTCAGGGTCAGCAAACCAGAGCTGACCAAGACCCTACTCCACCTCCACGTGATGGTCCTGGAAACAGGCTGCATCACTGCAGTCTGGCTGAGAGAGTAGAGATCGAAGAGGGAAGGCAAACCCGGTCCCAAAAAATGCCGTTCTGAAGTCGGATGTGTCGGCTGAAAGGCGCAGATATCGCAGCTCTGCTGTAAACAGACACAACGCAACCAACGTCCTTTTCAGGACAAACGAGGAAGAAGAAGAAGAAGAAATCTATCCACACATATTTTCACTCATCTATCATTTCAGAACTAAATCTAATGTCCTGGAAGAAATCTCCTTTGGAAACACATCTATTTATCTATTTCATTAAACATTAGAACAGACTCACGCTGAATATAATTTCAGAATTATAGAACACTAATGCTAATTTGCTTTGAAATCAAACTCACGTGTTCAAGGCATCTATAATGTAGATCGACTCTTGTTTTCTGGTTTCTTTGGGGCGACTGGCGAAGAGAGAGATCTCTGCTGGCCTGGCACTTCTTTATATAAGCCGCTAGGGCAAATTGCTCAACTTAGTCCACGGCGCGTATTAATTGGGTCACTCAAATAATACGCGATGGAATGCTCTTAAAAGAGCGAAAACACAAATATAACCCACAACTATTTCTAGAGCGAAAACACAAATATACACCACAACTAATTTTTAGGCTTCATTGTGGCCTAGCAATATATCTTCTTGAAGATTTTGTAGTAATTAGGCAGTGAACCACGGAGACATTTGTGATGACAAGATGGCGCTGTCACAACATGTTGAGGTGGCCAGCATCATTTATAACCACTAAGCAAGAAACATGTAAAAATATTTCAAAAGTAAATAAATTGTTTACACTTACCCCAACATTTTGGGAATACACAATCTCCTTGCACAGTTTCGAACGGACGCAGCTCTGTATAAGAAGCTTCGAAATCACTTTCGTCTGGAAATTAGAGTTAATTCCTCTGACGGCGGGTGTTCTGCGAAATCACTGGCCTGGGAAAACTTTTGTTTAATACCTTTATGACTTGGTCTGAGAAATTAGAGTTAATTCTTCTGACGGCGGATGTTGTGCGAAATCACTGGCCTGTGAAAACATTTGTTTAATTCCTCTATGACTTATGATCAAATTCCTAGATTCCAGTCTTGGTAATTGAAGTCCTGGTCCTTTTAAGTTTACAGTGTTGTGATAAAATGCTGGTTTACTTATGAAGAAATAATTGCCCAATACTCGATCTTTCATCGTTAATAATGGAATTCTATGTCCGATCATTCTCTTTCTGGCTTTCTGGGAGTTGCTCGTATGAATTTGCGAAGCTGTCTGCTCTGTTTCTATGAGTTCGCTAGGTTATATCTCTTATTCTCAGCTCAAATCACAGATTGTGTTTCCTCCGAATTATCCAATGGAATTCATTGTATATTCTGGCTCTCACTTCAAACCAATCAAATCTCTCTAGCACTGGGTTGGGTGTTTCAAATTTAAAAAATACCCTCACGTGTTTCAAAATATTAAATTTAATATCCACGCGTGACCTCTTTCTAACGTTGCGTCAGACTTCCGCCGGCACCTTGTGCTATCTTCACAAACAAATGTTGTGCACTGATACTGCCCCGATGCTATCGTCTGCAAATCTGGAGTTTCCAGACAGATTTATTTGTAATCTCGATACATAAGGTACATCGGAAGCGATTACCTCATTATCTCCCGTCTTGTGCAAACATAGGGATAGTCGCCAGCCACCTGTGAGTCAAGTGACGGACCGTCACGTTCAATGGGATCAACAGAGATTACCGTCTCTATCAAATGTGGCCAGACGAATGAAGCGAAAACTTATCAGTCGCTGATCGGTCAAATTACATGGCGTTATTACAGTTCTGTCTGGGATCGGCTCAAAGCAAACATGTGAAAATTAAAGATAGCCCGTGGCCGATACTTCCGTAGGGGTGTGGAGTGTTAGAGACTTCACCCTACTAGATTCAGCATAGAGAGCAAAATAATGAATGAAAGGGCAAGAAATATGAAAAATAATAGCGATGAGTGAGAGGAAGAGGAAAATGATGAAAAAAGTGATACTGCCGGAGTGGACGTGAGATCGCACAACTGTATCGTCACAAGCCACTTCAGTCATAACTGACTATGGGAATGCGCCCCTGAAGTGACAGCCCTCAGCTGCTTATTCTCCTGGTGTTTCTTTCCATGTTTTCTCCTCTCTTCCTCTTGTTGTGTGAACTTCCTTTCGCCCAAACTGAGGTGGCGCCACCGATAGCATCGCCACTTGGTGCCATCGGCAGCTTCATCCTCCTAGGTTGCTGGATTTATGTCCAGTGCCCTCATGTCTCTCTTGCACACATCGTTGAATCTCAGCTGCGGTCGCTCAACTGTTCTTTTGTCATCTGCCAGTTGTCCGTAAAAGATATCTTTCGGGATGCGACCATCTTCCATGCGGAAATGGCCAAGCCAGTGTAGTCTGCGCTGTCTAAGCAGTATATACATGCTTTGAAGGCCAGCACGTGACAACACCTCGACATTTGTCACTTTATCTTTCCACGAAATGCCGAGGATGTGGCGTAGACACCGTAGATGGAAGGTATTGTCACAGACGAACTCAGCTGGCCCTGAATCGTTGTAGCACGACCCTTTGTAGCGACCTCTTCGTATAGCACCAGAGACCCCGAATAGTTTGGTAACTCTTCATCAAAACGGGAATTTATTTTCACCTGGACTCATTAGCTATGCAACCGTTCCACGCAGATGGCCAACACGTTGGCTGATTAATATGTGGACAGTTTATCTACCGTTCATTCTTGTCATCGCATTGATTTAAGGAAAGATTAAATCACGCCCACGGACATCGCCTGAGCAATGATATGAAGTTATTTTCATTAACTTGGGCAGTGGGGGCGTTGCCTACTTCAAACAGAGAGAGCGGAACAGGATCAAAGCAGTAGTGGTCCCTGGAACGAACGGGGAAGTTTCTTGCCGGCATTTTCCGCACCTCCATGTTAAGCGCTAAACCGACCGCAGACGGAGCGAACGGGGGAAGATGTCGGATGCAACGAACGGGAAACCAGGGGACGGCATCTCTTTAGTCTGTCGGTCAGATCCCCGAAAGTCTCCTGAGATCAAGAAAAGTGTCAACTTTCTCATGCCCCCCTCATCTGTAATTCCATCTGAAATATATACAGACCACTCGAAAGCCAGGCTATCATTCAGTGCCAGAGATTTTTAAGATTCACTAGCTATTAGTAGAAAGTTGCTAGATTCCCATCTGAAATTGGTGGCTACAAATTGGAGTGTTTCTTTTTCTGTGCACGGTATAATATATTTGTTAAAGTGATCAGTGATCTAGTGCTTTCATTTTATTTCACTGGATTTTGTGTTTATTTAATCTATTTAATTAAACTCATCCCATAAGTTCCAGTGGTAAATTTAATGATATATCTATTATAACATTTCCAAAAATAATAGATGTTTAAATGTTAAAGTAACTTTTAAAGTCGCGAAGGAATTTATAATTAATAAATTTAGTTAAGTCCTATATATATAGATGTGTATCTTAACCATTAGACTCGTGACGTGTTTTCTTAAATACATAATTAAATACGCGAGTGTATATATAATATAGCCTTAACGGTAAATTTATCGCGCGTTAAGAATATTATTTGATTTTTGTAGTATGATTATGATTGTCATGGGTTTTATATCTTTTTCTCTAGAATGATCACCTTTGCGATCCCAGCATTCTTAAATAAATCATACAGAGAGTTTCCATACTCGGTTCTTAAAAAACTTCCAGACAATTTGATGAGACATTTGTTTAAATTTAATCTTGAGGCGGTTCGGTGTGGCCGAGCGGTCATAATTACATGAAAGAAAGCCTACCCAAGAACATTTAAAATATTATCATCAAATTTAAATTTCAATCTGTGAGATAAACTGGAAGATGAACAGTGCCAGTAGCAATAATTTATGTACGGCTCTAAATGTGAGAAAATACCGATTTACCTGACTGTGACCGAGCCTAGTTTTTCCTCACTGGATTAAAAACTTTACCGGTCAGTGGCTATCATCACGCCCCTGAAGGATTATACCATCACCTCATTTTTCACCGCTATGTCGAACTGCGTCAGTGCCATCCCATAGACTCGTTTCTTTATAATAAAACACAAGAACTCTTAGAACTTCAAGTCCGGCGATAAGCGGGAATATTTGCTCTCAGTGAAACCTCGCATTATCTGGGGCGGGACATAGAAGGACTAGACAGTTTTTCACATGTAAAGAGTTTATTTACTGTGTATATCATGCTATGGATTGTTTGATGCTGAAATCGGTAAGTGTGTGGATCCTCACAGAGTGTATGAATGACAGGAGATTTATTTTTGCAAAAACCATTTGTTAACTTGCCTACCGGGTAATACGTTTTTCTGTATACCCGGCATTGTTCCTTTAAGTGGGATAATTTGTTAACTCTGTTTCATCCCCCCCCATCCTTTTTTTTTCTTTGCTTAGTAAAGGGAAGACACAATTGGGATAACAGTATTTTTGTCTACCACCATAACTAATATTGTAACACCTCTTTTCAGAGAAATTAACTTCATTGTTAGGTTACATTACCCATGTTCCTGATAACTATCTATCTTGGGACTGGGTTTACCTTTGTCTAATAAGCGGGAAGGGCTTAGTCGATACCAATCTTCTTTACCCCCATCCTCACCTTGTTAATTGTATTTTCTGTACTTATGATAATTTTTATGTAACCTGTTGGATGTTGTGACTGA
Organism: Oreohelix idahoensis; assembly: GCA_024509875.1. Lineage (NCBI taxonomy): Eukaryota > Metazoa > Mollusca > Gastropoda > Stylommatophora > Oreohelicidae > Oreohelix > Oreohelix idahoensis. The sequence continues at coordinate 10,655 of JAMPIV010018534.1, forward strand.
GTTTAAATGCTAATAAACAGCATAAACATACATAATACTGTGTTGGACTACCAAGGCCCAAATCCCTCATATTTGTTTAAGATAGTTGTATCCACGTCGTCTGTGTGTCTGAAGCACCAAATCGGTGTGAGCGCAGATGTGTGTCTGGAAAACTGTCAAATAATTGTTTGACCAGGAGAGTGGAAGAGAAGATTGAGAGAAACGATTTGTCGCAAATAAGTCTGTCTTTACTCTCCTCCAGCACTCTGTGGAGCATCATATTTACTCGCTAACCTTTTCCTATCACTGAGCCTTTCATCATCATTCTACACTCTAAACCGGACTACTATTTCTAAGACTCTTTCTCTCAAAATAAATTTACGACAGGTATTGAGCCTTCTTTCTTGCTTAGCATAGGTTGTCCATATCTCGCTACCACATAGTAGTGTGCTGGTGACGCAGGCGTTATATACCGCAGCTTTGGTCTTCGTTGTGAGTTTGGAGTTTCCCCAAACACGCGATGTGAGGCGGGCAAAGGTAGCTGCAGCTTTGCCAATGCGGCTGTCGATTTCTGTGTCCAGTGAGAGTTTGTCATTGATGTTAGACCCCAGGTATGTAAAGTGGTGCACCACTGCCAATTCATAGTTATCGATAGTGATAACTGGTGCAGCACCCACATCCTGACTCAGCACATTTGTTTTCTTTAGACTTATTGTGAAGCCAAAGTCCTCGCATGCTTGGGTGAAGCGATTCATCAAGCTCTGAAGCCCCTGTTGGCTTTGAGTGACGACTGCAGCGTCGTCAGCGAATAACAAGTCTTTTATGGTGACCATTCTGATTTTTGTTTTTGCCTTCAGCCTTGCGAGATTAAACAGACGGCCATCTGACCTAGTGTGAAGGCATCTTCCTTCAGTTGCATCTATGAATGCATGTTTCAAGAGTAAGGCAAAGAAGATCACGAAGAGGGTCGGAGCCAGAACACAGCCTTATTTAACGCCACTTCGTATGTCAAAGGGCTGTGACATGCTTCCAGCATATTGGACTGTTCCCTTCATGTCGTCATGGAATTACTTTATCATTTCTAGCAGTTTAGCAGGGCAGCCTATTTTCAGGAAGATTTTGAAAAGTCCATCCCTACTAACCAAGTCAAATGCCTTTGTGAGGTCTTTAAAGTCGATATATAAAGGTCTTTTCTGCTCTCTTGATTTTTCCTGAAGCTGCCGGAGAGAAAAGATCATGTCTGTTGTTGATATACCAGCTTGGAATCCACACTGTGACTCTGGATATATGTGCTCAGCTAACTTGTGTAGTCGCATTAAGATGACTGGCAAAAACCTTACTAACAATACTAAGAAGAGAGATGCCTCTGTAGTTCTTGCAATCACTTCTGTCTCCTTTATTTTTACACAGTGTTACAATCTTGGCATCTCGCATGTCTTGAGGAATAGTTGTCTCTTCCCATCACTGGCGCAGCATCCTATGCAGGGGATGTAACAGCGTGCTCTTACAGAATTTAATTAAATCGGGTGGACTCCAATCACTGCCTGTTGCTTTGTCAGAGGCCAAGCTATCAATGGCCTTGCTGAGTTCTTCTAATGTTAGTTCAGCATCAAGCTCCTCCATAGTTGGCAGATATTTGACAGCATTAAGGGCTGCAGGGTTGACGGTATTTTCTCTAGCGTAAAGCTCAAAGTAGTGCTGGACCTCACCATCAGCTTACCATTACTGGTTAGCTTCTCTCCGCTGATGGTTTTTGGGCACCAATGGCTTTCTTTATACCGTCATACATTTGTCTAGTGTTGCTTATTTGCGCTGCGGTCTGGATGCTCTCACTGAGCTGGAGCCAGTAGTCATTTGCACAGCGTCGAGCAGTTTGTGGAACTTTGCTTCTCGTAGCCTTCAGGATCTGTAGAGTTCTAGCACTCGGTGAACGTTTGTATTCAATCGCAGCACTGCGCTTAGCTTCAATGACAGGTGTCATCACATCTGATGAAGCATTGAACCAGTCGTTTGACTTCGCTGTTTTCTTACTAAAGGTGGCAAGTGCAGTACTTTGAATGGTGTTCCGCAGGTGTTCCCAGTTCTCTGTAACATTATCACCATGTTGTGGGCTACTGAACACTTTCTTGAAGGTAGCGGTAAATTGAGCGATCATGACAGGGTCTGTCATCTTGCTGGTCTCGATGCGTGGTTTCCTTTCATGTCTGCCACGATAGAGTTTTCTTGGTTGTGCTCTAATTTTGCAGCAAACCAAGGAGTGATCTGTATTGCAGTCTGCACTATGGTATGATCGTGTAGAGAGCACACACCTGAGAAGTGGCCTTCTGACGAGAATCAGATCCAGTTGGTGCCAGTGCTTGGATCGTTGGTGTCTTCATGAAACTTTATGCTGGGGTTTTGTCTGAAAGTAGGTGTTGGTTACTCGGAGGTCATGATGGACACACAACTCCAAGAGCCGTTGTCTATTTTCATTCATCTTACTTACTTACTTAGTCGTTCCCCTTCTACCATGAGGTGTAGAGGTTTTGAAAGAGACAGCGCCAGACTATCCTATCGGGCCTGGTTCCATTCTAGTCCTCGGTCCTTCAAAGATTGTCTAATTAATGTTGTCCTCCCAGCGGACTCTGGGTCGTCCTGGGGTCTGGATCCCTGGCTCTTTGTTTCCCATGCTTGTCGTGGTAGCCGATCTTCTCCCATTCTGCAGACATGGCCAAACCATCTTAGTTGGTACTGTTCTACTTGGGTCTGCAGGGGGTGGGATTTTATGCCTTGACGTATCGTCTGGTTGCGGACCATGTCTCTTCTTGTTACTTCAACCACCTTCCTCAGATACCTCATTTCTGAGGTTTGGATTGGGCTTTTATGGGTTGTAGTCATTGCCCATGACTCGCATCCATATGTCAAGACTGGACATAGGTTGAGCGGTTTCATTCATCTTGCCAATACCAAACCTGCCCAGACATGAAGCACATGAAACATCATCGGCACCCACTCTAGCGTTAAAGTCACCAAGGAGAACAAGCTGTTCTTGCCTAGGTGTGCTTTTGATGACTGCTGCTAGGTTCTCGCAGAGTACAGAGAAGGAGCATACACACTGAAAAGGGTGATGGGACCTGCGTTAGTTTGCAGGCGAAACATTAACAGGCGTTCTGATCCATTCAACCATGTTAATTAGCGATTTTTTTTTACTGCAAAACCTACTCCGTGTTCTCTAGTTTTATAAAGGTCTTTCCCTTGCCAATAAAATGAGTAGTCCTTCTCGCTCAACATTCCTGAGCCTGCCAGGCTCGTTTCCTGAAGTGCAGCTATATCCACCTGGTCATATACTTTGTCTGTAATTACCTGTAATGGAACAATGTGTAAGCTGTCATGTACTGTGTTTGTAATTAACTGAGATGAAACCATGGGTAAGCTGTTATATATCCAGCCACGGTCTTACTCTGACTTAACTCAGAAATTTCGATCTAGTCTACTAGGTTGAAACTGGATTGTTTCGGAGCTTAAAATACGATTAGATTTGTATTGATTTCATTTCTTAAATATACGTTTTGAGAGAGAGAGAGAGAGAGAGAGAGAGAGAGAGAGAGAGAGAGAGAGAGAGAGAGAGAGAGAGAGAGAGAGAGAGAGAGAGAGAGAGAGCATAAGAATAACCCAAGATTAAAGAAGCTAGCTAAGAACTCTTAAAAACGACAAATGTACTTACTACAGTTTATCACTAAATATGAAAAGTTACGTTTTTCTAACTATAGACTTTTAGACGCGAACTAGTCTTTTAGCGGGAATCGCGTAGCAACGATTGATGTGTTCTAATTTACATAGGGTTAGTTAAAGTTTATGTTGAACAGTTAACGGTGGGGAATAGCTGTATCCAATCAAATAAGTTGGGACATTTGTTTTTACACCAATCAAAGCCATCGACGGTAATATTCAACTACGCGAAGTTTTAGCTAGAAAAAGACTGTAGAGAACAAAGGAGTCTGTTCCTGATCTTCAACTTGCACGGACGTAGTTTTAACTGGGGAACTCCAGCACGAATAATGCATCATCTCAGTTGAGAAGCAGATTTATTTCCAATATTGTGAATTTAACTTCACGTAAGTACGGTGTCTCAAAACTTCTGTTAGATTTTCAGCGGACATCATGATAAGCCAGATATGCTATAATGTCGAGCAATCAGTTTGAGGAACTTAGGAAAAAATACTGAACTTTCAAACCTAACAAGCAAGGTAGAGGCCTCACTTAGTCTAGCGCCCAAGAAGAAAAATAATGAGAAATCTTTGAAGAACATTTTTAAACATGATGGATGTTATGAGCCACCGTGGCTTGAGGTAAAAGGAGGAAATGTGATTGTACGTCCAAAACAAATGTCTACAGAAATTATTTGATCACATGCCTGTTAGTGACGTAGGGAGTTGATGAAGAGTTATGTCTTCATATTTTTTTCACTGTTGTTCACCAGTTCTAATTAAAATTGTTTTAATTGATGACAAGACTTGTTTCAACTCACTTAAAGAAGTTCCAGTTGGATAAGTGACCTTAAACAAGTACAACTACAATTTATTAAAGCTGTCTCACCAAGCATAACCATCTGCAGATCTGAGGGAAGAACGAACTTTAAATATAAAACCTATACGATCACTCATCAAGAAATAAACATATCTGGCGTACAAAACCAGTATCCTGAAGACTTGGTGAATAAATAAAAGAAAAATTAAGGAAAACAAATACGTCTGAGTCAGCACAAAGCCCCTCAGAATTATTGACGGATCATTTGAGAAAAAAGAAGACTAATATTATAAGAGACAAGGCCACAACCAGCCACTAGTCGAAATTCTAACAGAACTGAACATGGCCTTCAAACTCTGTCTTGGTAGATACAAGAACGTTAATACGACACACACATACACTGACATCTTCAATAACAATTCGAATACGACAGTAAGATACTGGGTCTCAAATTTTTAGGTGAAAGTAAACTTTAAATTCATCGAACACAGCAACGTTGAAGAAAAAGGTTGGCAATCAACACTAGCCTGAGGGTGCTTAAGTTTTATTCTGGAATATGATCTCTTTCGCTGTCTTTAATCTCCACTTTATTTCAATTACGAAAACATGGGGTGAAGATGATTCTCGTCATCTGTCTTCTTCATTCATTCACTTGGTGAAACAGTCACATGTGTTAGGTTCAGTCTTATAATTCTAGTCTGCGTTATCATCTTAGCCATGTTCATGCTCGTATATATAATAAAAAGGTAAACCTGAGTTCTCATGTCCCTTTCTTTGTTCGTCTGGATTAGCTTCATATTGTCTGCCCTAAGTTTGATTTATTTTATTTTTTTCTTTTAGAACTTAATACGATTTCGACTAACTAAGTCTTTATATCGAGGCTCCTACACAAATCTTACCATGTAGCAATAAGAACGATGAGCCAATATATGGGGCTGGAAACTATGTCTTCCTACTTACTTGGTTGCGCAATGCATGTCTTCATGATTTAATAATGGCCGTGAATAGAGTTCAATTGACGAGCTTCTACTACTTACTGTAGTCTGGCCATTCCCAGTTGTTTGTCGTTGTTATATATATATATATATAGACTGTATGCCGTTTTCATGTTCGTTAGTCGGCCAGACGTTCCTTTGATATATGGTACGTTTTCTCTGGTCGGGAATCAGATGGTAAGTGGCCTATAGTGACCAAAACCACGGATCTATGGGAACAGACGCGTTAATATTTACGTTTTTGTCCATACTTCGCGCGTCCCATAGTAAAGGCGGTTACCAATAGAAAACTAGAACCCCTTTCCTGTAAATTTTGTATCGAGGTTACTACACTAATTCATCAATGACGTCATACGGAGTGCTTAAGATGGAACTATGCTACGACAAATGGTAGTAAGACATAGTTCTTCCCTATTATATAGAACCAATACTGACATACGGAAGTGAGTCATCGACAGTAAGTAATCAAGTAGGAAAAGCACTAGAAGCCACAGAGATGTAGTTTTACAGAAGAATGTTAAAAGTACCATGGACAGCTAAGTACCTTAACGAGGTTGTCCTGAAAGAGGCCAATGCAAAGAGGGGAGATTATTTCTCATGTTAGAAAGGAGCAATCCACTTTCTTTGAGCGTGTAATAAAACAACGAAAGTTGGAACAACAAGAGGAGATTGAAGGACAACAAAATAGATGACATCAAAGAGAGAGGTCATACTCGACAGTTTAACATCAAAAAGAGAGGTCATACTCGACAGTTTAACATCAAAGAGAGAGGTCATACTCGACAGTTTAACATCAAAGAGAGAGGTCATACTCGACAGTTTAACATCAAAGAGAGAGGTCATACTCGACAGTTTAACATCAAAGAGAGAGGTCATACTCGACAGTTTAACATCAAAGAGAGAAGTCATACTCGACAGTTTAACATCAAAGAGAGAGGTCATACTCGACAGTTTAACATCAAAGAGAGAGGTCATACTCGACAGTTTAACATCAAAGAGAGAGGTCATACTCGACAGTTTAACATCAAAGAGAGAGGTCATACTCGACAGTTTAACATCATAGCTTGGAAAGTTGTCAACAACAGAATTGATAAATAGTACTGGAGACAGGAAGTTGTGGAGAGGCATGGTCGCCTACTTCACCAGGCATGGGGCATGAAGAAGAAGAAGACGCGAGCTGTGAGCCTGACACGATTAGATGGACAATAGGTGAGTTTTGACAGAACTTAACAGGATCAAAATCTCAATGATTGTCAATCGCACAGATTTCGCCAAAATGTATTGGGTTTGCAAGCGTGAGAGAACCATTAACATTTGACACGAACACATTCTTTCTCCACTCCAGGCAATAGTCATGAATGTCAGCTGAGATGAAAGCAGATGTGTTAACACAGTTTTTCAACTGACATGGAATACATCATTCGAGGTAATTAATGAATTAAAAAAAATTTTCAGCAACATGTCCGTCTATATCTCAAGTTCGTTTTTGAAGGCGAAGTGAATCAATATTTTAACTTGTCAGCATGTGGCCAGATCAATACATGATGTGAGTACACGTCAGATAGATACAACAGGAGCTAGTGTTAGTGTGCTCGCCTTAGTCAGGTCGCAGACAACTTTCAGTAGATGGTTGCAGACGGACAAAGGTACATAGCAGTTTCTTTGACGCGGTCATTATTGTTGACTTCCTGTACACAGGGTACACACAAGTTTAGGTCAGATTTAAGCCATATTATATATTTTATTTTTCCTGATAGTTATTGATTTATATATATAAATAATAAGTTTTGCAACGCTAGCTATGTGTATTTTCTGGTGTAGAAAATGTTTAATAAAATATATGTCAAATCTGTTTTCTATTGTCGTGGTATTTGTAACATCAGTGAAGTGTATCTTCTTCTACTTCTTCTTCTTCGTCCATTCTCAGACTTCCACTTGAATGTTTTTTAAAAAAGCAGTAATCAGCTTGAGGCTATTAGGATCTCCATAGAGCTTTTCCTCGAATGATACTGGTGACGGCCATATGTGTTTTCTCTGTTCCTCATATGTTAGTCATCTTTGAAGCAGATGTTCGGCAGCCATTTTATCAGTGCCACAGTTACACTCATCAGTAGTTCCTGTCTTTAGCTTGTTGAATAGATGGTATCCTAATCTGTTGTGGCTCGGGCAGAGTCTGAAGATTGCCATTTGTTCTCTTCTTTGAGTAGTTAGGATGCATCATTTTGTGTGTGGCCTGGATGCTCTGCACCCCTTTTGTTTCTGCATCTGATTCTGATAAAACTCTTTGCCGCTTTGAAAGTTATGCTTGCACCAGGCTAAGGTAGATTTCCACCTTTCTTTGACTTTGTGAAATGTATTAAATATTCCAAGTTTGTTTATTGTATTTCGTTCAACATTGACCTATTTTTGGGGGTACTTTTAAAGCAAGGTATTTTATACGCCTTAATCAGAATTAACTATCTATTGTGTGGGGTGTCTGATGAGATTTAATTGAAACGATTGTTTCGTTATTCTGTAGCACATGTCTATTTTAAATTTCATGTTTTTGAGTGCTACTCTAGCAATTTGTTTCTTCTTTTTCCTATATCATAATCATCATCATCATCATCTGCTGCTGCCATCTCCACAACGAACGTCAGCTGCGATGGATCTCCAACGTCTACTGTCTCTTGTCTTGATGGTTGTGACGACTGGCCCAATCTTCTCTTCTTTTTAATTTACGAGACACCATTTTTTTTTCATCTTCAATGCATGATCGGAAAGCCGGTAAAAATACGCGGCAAATTTCGCTCTAGTACTATTTTTACATTAACGACGTCATTCTAGACCTAACCTCCGTGATCTGAAATCTGTTTTAATTTATGGCCGACTACTTAAACTTAGGTAGAACCAGTTTAACAAACTTTAGGAAACCCCTCACGTGACTTTTAACGTTATTGATTGGAGCGTCTATCAGACGCCAAAGTCACATGATGCACGCTTCAGGTCACGTCTTCTTCTTCTTTGATCCTTAGCCGCCGACCGTCAAAGCAGTCAGTGGCCATCACGCCTAGTGAAGTCTTGTAGGGCAACAACAAATTGATTCCACCTTGCTCGGTCGGCGGTCATCCTTCGTACAGTGCCCCAAAGAATGTGTTTATGTAATTTTTGTATTGATGATTGATGACACATTCAAAAATACAGATTAATTGTAGACGGATTGACCGCATGAGTGAGTGTCCATATACTGAATTTATTTATTTTTATTTATTGTTTTATTTATTTTATTTTATTATTACTTTTTCTCCCCAATTACTAGCTTGTTTGTTTCAAAAAAAAAAAAAAAAAAAAAAGCCTACTCATTTTTTTAATTACGATTGCATACTGTAAATGAATGCTGTTATGGTAACTTTATAATGTTGCATACCTTTAAATTAATGCTTAAAGCATCATGTGGGAATGAAAGGATATAGTATGCAAGATTAATGAGAGTGGAAGGGCAGAATGTTAGACGGGCCTGCGCGCCCAATTCTTTACCCTTCGAAAATAAAGTTCGTTCGTTCAACTCTGGTTCATTCTTTGCATCTCAGCCTCCACAGTCCTCCGCCAGGTTGTTTTTGGTCGGCCTTTCTTTCGTTTTCCTTCAGGGGTCCAAAGCATAGCTGTTCTTGTGATGGCATCGGGGTCTCTTCTGAGGACATGGCCAACCCAACTCTAGCGTCTTCCAGCTATGATGGTGTGCTATTCTTTTTTGCTTAATGATCACATGTGGCTAGATGTGATCGGGTGTATTTTATAATCCCACGGGATGAGAGTGTTCATATTAACTTTAACTGGAATATACGAGTATATTAATTTCCATATTATTTCATCATATTCGACCCGACGCTTAGACTAGAGGAAATTAATATTAACAATAATGTTGACAGACCGTGACATATATTCATTATAATTTACATGACGATTCGACCAGAGATTAAGTGTTGTGATAATGTCGTCAGACAATTCTATAATAATGGTGTCCGACAATTATAGGTTAATTCATCATGATTGACATAACGATTAGGCTAGAGGCACAGAACTATAAAAAAAAATTTCTATGATAATTCAGGGTGTTTAACATGACGTTAAATGGGTAAAGAATTATAATACTGCCACATGGGCAGGGAATATAATAATAAAAAGGCAGAAAGGAGGGAAACTTGATTTCAAGATTAGGCTCTAGACATATGATGTTAGAGACTAAAATATGATATGACTGGCAGACGGACGGCTTAGGGAAAGACGGTTTTCTCAAGCTAGGAAATTAATGAAGCCATATTTGTCTTCAGTCTATGGGGGAGCCTTGCACGACAGTCCAATCTCAGAGAAGAATACGGAGTCGAGCACAGTGAAGGCAGATCCAAACCCTTCGAGACCTACCCGATGCAACGTCATAAGGAGACAGGACAACTAACCACGCTTCACTATCAGCCAGGGGCTGAAAAGTTTAGTTCCCGTTCAAAGGGAACTCATGCTATCAATGTCTTAGCCCGAGCCAGTGTATGAGGAAAATACTTGAATTGTGAGACGTATAACATATCCCATACACATAATTTCCATCGACAATACCATCATTCACCATCCATTCATTTTAATTTTAATAAATCAATTGGGTGTATATAATGTGCCCATGCCTTGTTCATTCTATTAGATTTTACATATTGTCTGATGTTTATCTTCCTTTATAAGGGAGGGGGCCCATGTCTCGTAAAATCGGGCTATAACATATAATCCCAGTGGGAGGGACAACTCATAATAAGGATGAATAATGGACAGGAAGAAGAAAAAGAATGTGTCTGGCGCTCTCTCTTGCAAACATCTAACTGAGAAGGGGACTACGGTAGCGAGAGACCAAATATCTCCTTACAAACTTTTCCAGACCTGATCTAGTTAGGAGAATTTACCCTCTTTGTCTCCCTTCAGCCGGTGGAGGACCCCAACACGACTTCTTGAGCCAAATCGTCCTCTGGGTGATCCAGGCAAAACTTAACCTTAATCTATTTCGATTATTTCTACTACTATAAGTTCTTATCTTTCCTACGCTACGCCACAATGGTGCACTCTGATGGACATTTTCCTGTATCTTGTCTTGATGGTGCACTCTGACGGACACTTTCCTGTCTCTTGTCTTGATGGTGCACTCTGACGGACACTTTCCTGTCTCTTGTCTTGATGGTGCACTCTGATGGACCCTTTCCTGTCTCTTGTCTTGATGGTGCACTCTGATGGACACTTTCCTGTCTCTTGTCTTGATGGTGCACTCTGATGGACACTTTCCTGTCTCTTGTCTTGATGGTGCACTCTGATGGACACTTTCCTGTCCATCTCTTGATATTATCTTCCCATTTATAGCGCTATATACCTCTTGCACGTTTGCCTTCAACTCGGCCTTCCATTATGGTCTTCAACAAAAGGTGTTACATCTTTTTATATGGCCAAAATATTTGAGCTGTCTAATTTCAATCTCCTTCGTTAATTCTCTTTTCGTGTCTTGGTTTTCTACCACCTACCACCTACCACCTACCACCTCTTTATTTGTTTTCTTCTCTTTCCACGAGATGAGTCCCCATTCTTCTACATATTCACATCTCAAGAGCCTCGGTTCTTTCCTCAGATTGCTTACAAGATCAAGGCAAACCAAATTGACAGTAGCAGAAGACAAGCTTAAACTAGAAAATATTATCTATAACAGTATGAGACTGACTTTAGATAGACTTCATTTCCTGCAACAGAATCATACTTCAGGTAGACTTTATAGTTTACATTAGTATGAGACAGACTTCAGATAGACTTTATAGTTTACATTAGTATGAGACAGACTTCAGATAGACTTTATAGTTTACATTAGTGTGAGACAGTCTTTATTGACTATTATAAAAATGAGACATTGTTACACCTCTTTTTGTGCACCTTAATGTTTTCATTATTTTAAAACGCTGCGGTGTTCAACTAGAGTGTCGCGGGAACAGGAACTGAGTTTAGGGTGTGTGTTGTGAGTGTGATTTGGGTAAGTCCGTGGTACAAATGCAGGTCGTGAATGGGGAGAAAGTGTTGGGTGATGTTTGGCAGTCAATGGACGGGGAGAAGTGTATTCAGCCGGTTTGGCTGTGTTGGATGTGTATTTTTCCTGATATTCTATGTCCGCCAGTGTGTATGCATACAAGGAAAGTGTTTATTCATATGTATACCTGATATTTATTATGTGCCAGAAAGTAATTTAACGATGTATACGAGTAAGTTCATATGGCGGACCAGTAACAGACAGACTGTACGGAGAGGTGACGAAAATACTGTTACTACTGTGTATTCCACATACATGAACTTGGATGGCCCTATGTGGGTGGGCTTTGAAATTTAGGTGATCATGAATTGTTTATCGTGAATGGAGTACGTATTGGATGTAAGGTAAAGGTAAAGGAACCCGTTACACGCCCATTGAGGCATATTGGGAATATGGTGTTAGGCCCATATTATCTGGATTATTTTGGATGTAGTTGTCAATAAATTATATAACTGTCAGCAGTGTTCATCTAACATTATTTCGACCTGGGTTTGTGTGCAGTTCCATTGATAGATGAAGTAACATTTCCCCTAGAGATCTTGCTTGACCACTTTTCTACCCGCTCCACAAAATATACACATAAAGGAACGCCACAGACATACTTTACGTTACTTCGTTACATGCATTAGGTATAAGACAGAATTGTCACGGATTGCCTCCCCTGCTTTACAGTAGTGGTCCAACATTGACCAAAACTCAAGAGTATCTAATATTGGCTTCCAAGGTATCTACCTACGCGCAAGATTACTCTTGGCAGAGATGTAGATAGAAAATTAATGACACTTCTACCTTAAGGGAACCTTCACAAGATATTTCCAGAAGTCACGAACAATGTAGCATTAGGCTGAACAATTGTTAACGCATTATATCTGGTCCGTAGCCTTTTGTGAAGGATTTAAACAAAGGTTTAGCCTGTTCAAACCCCCAGTTGGTGTAATCCAACGAAATCCCTCTTACAAGGTATAGCTCTGTTTAGAGGTAAATATATATATATATATATATATATATATATATATAGAAAATATATATATATATATATGTATATATATATATATATATATATATATATATGTATATATATATATATGTATATGTGTGTATATGTGTATATATACGAGGGACGGTCAAAAAGTAATGCCTCGTAATTTTTAATTTTATTCAATAGGCAAGAAAACAGATAAAATTAACATTGAAATGTAGCCCCAAGTCTGAACTTCAAAAATTTATTTCTCAATGTAGTCTCCGTTATTTGTTACAGGTTTTTTTCCATCTTCTCACAAGGGCATGTATCCCCGCACGGTAAAAATGTGTGTCCTTTTTCCTAAACCACTGGCGTACGGCGCGTGGGTCTCGGGGTCCTCAAAGTGATGTCCGCGAAGATCTTCTTTCAGTGGTCCAAACAGATGAAAGTCAGAAGGTGCAAGATCGGGACTGTAAGGGGGATGTGGTAATAATGTCCAGCCAAATTCTGCAATCGCATCAATGGTGCGTTTAGCGGTGTGTGGCGTGGCATTATCTTGCAACAGTAGTGCAGTTCTCTGATCTTTTAAAGGGTAAAGTCGCCGAAGACGACCTCTAAGCTTCTTCAAAGTTTCAATGTAATGGTCTGCATTCACCGTGTTTCCCTGTTTCCTTTTGAGAAGAATCACACCCTTCTCATCCCAAAACACGGAGGCCATAACTTTCCCTACAGATGGTGAACTATTGAACTTCTTTCTTGTCGGCGATGTTGTGTGATGCCATTCCTTTGACTGCCTCTTGGATTCTGGTTCAAAAAAATGAACCCAAGTCTCATCACCTGTCACAATATTCGAGAAAAACTCTTCTCCTTCACTTTCGTAACGGGGCAGGAGGTTGATGACTATGATTTTCCTTGTTTCTTTATGTCTGTCTGTCAACATTCTGTGACATAACGTTGTTTTAACCGAACGTCTTTGGCAGCCATTTTTAAACTGTTACAGTGGTGCCACCTGTTACTGAAACAGATTGGTAATGCTATACAATGCAGAAGAGTGTTTGAGGAATCCTGCTAAATTTACAAATTGCACACCGATGCAGTATTTACATACATAAAAAATAGGAGGCATTACTTTTTGACCTTCCCTCGTATATATATATATATATATATATATATATATATATATATATATATATATATATATATATATAATATATATTTATATATATATATATATATATATATATATATGTATATATATATTATATATATATAATATTCTGGCTCATACGTTTGCTTTCATACATATAAAACTGAAGCGACTATGATTGTTTAGTTCTAAACAACAACATGTAACAATTTTAATAACGAATTAGTCCTTAACAGTTAAAATAAAAATGGAAAGATTGGTGAAATTTAGACAAAAGTTTTCATCATGGAGACGTAGGTGAGGATTTATCCAAAGTCCGTTGCTTTCGCCTATTTTACAAGAAACTTAACTCTAGGTGAGTCTTGCAGCTGTGGTTCATCAATTCTGTGATGACGAAAGCCATCTCCACACTCTCTTCCACCGTAGGCGGTTAGGGTTGATGCTTTTCTCTTCTGCTCACGTTCCAGTTGTCCGCCCACCAATGTTAAACTCTCAGAAGAATTTAATTCTCGAGCACGCACAACGTAACTCCAAGAAGATGGTTAAAATTCACCAATATTACTCTGAGGATAACGGGTAAAATGTGTTTGGACAATGAGAATATGATTTGTGCCTGAACTAATATTAACAAGTAACATACATCTCAAAAATGATATGCTACACTTGAGGCACATGTGATGTTATCATCACTCATCACTGCTCCAGTCGGAGTCTGGGGTCAACTCTGCTGTCGGGTTTTCCCGCACGACTAGCAAGAAACAATCACCAGCGCTTGCTGTAATGGCTCATGAATATACTGTTTTCGTATGGTGATGTTGCCAGCCTCATATATAACCACTTAGCAAGAAACCTGTAAAATTTACATTAGTAAATAAATTGTTTACTCTTACCCCAAAATTTTGGGAATACACAATCTCTTTGAACAGATTTAGACGTGCTGACTTTGATTTCACTACATTATATCTCACAATCCTCAGTTCAAATTCCAGCTGTGTTTCCGCTTAATTCTCCAGTGAGATACATTGTATATTCCGGCCTCTCAAATCAACCAATCCAATCGAATCTCGTTCAGCACTACCTGGGTAGGGGTGTTTCAAATTAAAAAAATACCCTCACGTATTTCAAAAAAATACATTTAATATCCACGCTCGACCTCTTCATATCGTTGCGTCAGACTTCCGCCGGCATCTTGTGCACAACTCATAAACACCGTCTGTGAACTCATTTGATGTCCAGATGCTACCTATCGCCAATATTGTCTCTCCAGACAGATTATCGTGATAATCACACACAGGGATGGTCCCGTGAAACGATAAACGCATCTACCACCTGTGTAATCTGCCCACCTCAGACGGCTATCTCAGACATACAATATTGGCTTCTATAGATGTTGATGGGCGAGACCGTCTTTTCATGAGAAGAATCTCGCTCGCTGACCAGTGATAATGACTGGGTATTGTGACGATAATACCCCAGTTCACTTGGCGGAACGTAAATAAGTCTGATGAGTGGTAAACAAGATAAAGACAGTCCCATAGCAAATACTTCCGTAGGGGAGTGGAGTGTTAGAGACTTCACCCTACTGATCCAGCATAGAGAGTAAATAATGGTGCACAAAATATGCCACATAATAATGACAGGGGAGAGAAAAATAAGAAAATATCACTCGCAAACAAGTATTAGTTTACTTTTGTGCACACAACTCTTTCTCCAAAGAAAGTAATAACTGCTGAGTGACGGTTTATAACTTTAATAAACATGAAGAACTTCACAATAGACCCATCGATGTGGTCAGGCAATTAGAGCACAATCAAGATTAATAATAATAATAGTCACTCATATGTATGAAACAATCCTTTCAATAGTGAAATATGAAATACAGTTGTATGCTTTCCATACACTGAATATTGTATACATGAATATATCTTATGGGCCATACACACACACCCAGATACACATCTCAACAGCCAAAACGGCTGGTCACTGATTGCTCCTCTTTTCTCCACCCCCTTCGCTGCTAAACTCTCTCTTTTTGCACACGCTACGTTAGCAATCCTTTCCCTGCCAGTTTCATCACATGACATAGAGTGTCTAGAAGACTGGGGTAGCGAACCGGTGTTCTGGGCATTCAAACTAACTGCATTTTCTAACTCCTAACATTGCCCCCTGTTCCCGAGCGGAAACAAAGCGTTTTCGCTTGAGAACAGTCGATAGTTAGCCCAAGAACTATTAATCTATTAGGAAAGAAAAATCATACTGCTCAGAATAATATATAAATATGAAATAGTAATTATGGTACCAACTGACATGAAAACAGATACATTTAAACAGTTTAGACAAAATGTCATCCAATCTTTCTAAAAATGCAATGAATATCGTAACATGAATGTTTCGATGTTATGGTATCTGAAAACAAAACAAGATCAGATAATGTAAACATTTGGCACAAACAATGTCACTTTCCAGCTTCATTCCTTGACAATAGGTCTGCCAGAAAGTTTCTGATCCCTTGATAGGGATAATTCATTAATTGTATATCTATATTCTTGAATAAGTGTGATACTCAAGTAAATAGCGTGATAACTTGCCATACACCAAATGATGGACAAGAGTTCTCTTTCACTGGTGGAATACCGAGTTTCTGCTGGTAGCAACTTTCTGCTTACATTCAAGCATGGATGTGGAGTATCATTGAACCATTGCAACAGGCAGCCACCAATGCCAGTCTGGGAAGCATCAGTCTTCAGAAGAAATGGCATAGTAATATTAGGCAACACCAAAATAGGTGCCTTGGAAAATACAGTTTTAATTTTGTTCAAAGCTCCACCGCAAGTATCGGACCAAACAATTTTATTAGGAGCACCCTTTCTAGGCAAAGATGACAGGACTGAAGAAATTGATGAAAAGTTCGGAATGAACATGTGATAGAAGTTAATGAGTCCTAACATGCTCCTAACTTGTTTCTTTGTCCAAAGAGTATCTAATTCTAATATGCGCTTGAGAGTTTGCTGATCAGGAAATAACATGTGGTTACCTACACTGTGACCAAGAAATGAAATTTCTCGACAACCAATCTGAACCTTTGAAAGTCTAACTGTCAAACCATGCTTTCTAAGTAACATTAATAAAGATTTTAATCCCATGATATGTTCTTGCCAAGAACTATGGAATAAACAGATGTCGTCTATGTATGTGATGACATCAGACCTATCTCCTGGTAGTCTCCGCATCATCCGCATAAAAGTCGCAGGAGCATCGACAAGACCAAAACACATATAATTCCATTGAAATAAACCAAATGGAGTCAAAAATGCGGTTAGCGGTTTGGCCTTCTCAGTTAAAGGGATCTGCCAATATCCCTTGGATAGATCTAGTTTGCTGAAGTATGAAGCCTGGGATAGTTGTGATAAGAGATCCTCCAAAACAGGCATAGGCTCAGCATCTGTGATAGTGACACCTTTGAGACGTCTAAAATCAATGCAGATGCGAAGAGATTTATCCTTCTTTCTAACTAGAACCATAGGAAAAGCATAGGATGATTCAGAAGGAGAAATGATGCCCATGCGTAGCACATCCTTAACTTCATTATCCACCTGAGATCTGTAGTGTAGAGGGATAGCGTACGGTCTCAGTTTGATAGGGTGATCATCACTCAATGTAATATCATGAGAGATAACATCAGTGCTATCTGAAAATTCAGTCAGCACGTCAGAGAAAGATTCTAAAACAGCAAGAGTCTGTTCTCGATAACTAGAATCTAAATAACCTGATACAGTTATATCTCTCGAAGATTCGGAAGATGTTAAAGGCAGCAGAGGAAAATTTAAAAAAATATCGGTCGCTGTAGAATCATCAGATTCCACAACAGCAGACAAAGTGTGTTGAACAGGTTCATCAGAAATGCTGTCCAAGATAGGTTCTAACTCAGCAGGGCGCTCCACATATAATTTTAGCATATTAATGTGAAATGTTTTGATTTTCCCCCTTATGTCAATGGCATAATCTACATCAGTTTTCTTCTCAGCCACATTGAAAGGGCCCTGCCAGGAAATTAGCAGTTTATTTTCCTTGATCAGAAGAAGTAGCCATACTTATTCTCCTGGTAGGAACCAACGTAATTTTCGAGATTGGTTGCAGCGCAATCTCGACCTGTGCAAAGCATTACGAATCATACTTGATGTATAAGTACATGCATCCACAAGGTGTTGTCTGAGATCAATGACCAGTTCATAGCTGGTGCGGACAGTATTATCCTCCACTGATCCCAACAACAAATCCTTGAGTATGTGCATAGGACTTCTAGGGTTGGCACCCTAAACCAACTCAAATGGCAAAAAGCCAGTGCTCTCATGGGGCACTTCTCTGTAAGCAAATAAGACTGCTGGCAACGTTTGGTCCAAACACGAGGACATGTCTCAGTTACTTTGACTAACAACTGCTTCAACGAGCCATTGAAACTTTCGCAAACGCCATTGTTTTCCGGATGGTATGGGCTAGTGAAAGAATGCTTAATTGCTATCATGTTCTCAATATCTGTCATCATCTGAGACATAAATTGAGTACCGCGATCTGATAAGATTTCTTCAGGAAATCCTATGCAACAAAAAGTAACAAATAAAGCATCAGCAACAGCTGCTGAGGTGATTGTCTTCAATGGTATAGCCTCAGGCCAACGTGTACATCAGTCTATGCACGTTAGGATATATAGGTATCCTCTATCATACATGACTGACATAGGACAAACTATGTCAACTGCAAGCTTGGTAAAAGGACGTAGTGGCACATTAGTAACTTGTAAGGGTGCAGCATGGTGCTTGCCCCTACGTGCTACCTTTTGACAAGTTGTACATGACCTGCAGTATAGCTTTACGTCTTTGTTAACACAGGGCCAATAAAAATTAGAAGTGACACAAAACAGAGTACGCTTAATACCCATATGGCCAGCTAAAAGCGAGTCATGGGCAGTATTCAATACAATAGGCCTAAAACTCTTTGGAATAACTACATGTGTCCTGACTGAAACATAGTTGTCAAAGCATCTAGTCAGTACTGAGTTTCTAATTTCGAATCCAGTAACGTGAAGTATTTGTCTTTTTGACATGTTTGCTCTCTGCAAGAGCAAATAGAGGTTGCAAAGCAACATCTTCGCGCAGTTTGGCCGCGAACGACTGGGGGAACCATTATGAACATTCTGAAGAGATGCTCTCTCACTAAATGGTGTAGATGGCTCTGCCTTGGATTCAGCGGCATGCTGGGCCCTAGTGACCACAGCGTTAGGCAACACTGGGTGAGATTCAACCCATTTATGTATCTCCTCTGGAGAGCAATCCTTAATACCTGGTATGTTACCAAGGATAATGTCTGATACTGATTGCTCAAGGACACATGCCCTTACCTTACCTGTAAAGAAAGGTGTGGTAATATCTATTTCTGCCACTGGGTAACACTCTATACTCCCTCCAAATGTTATGCACTTCACTGTTTTACCAGTGAAGGCAGATTCATCAATTAACGATCTACGGACTCCGACAGTGGTACATCCGGAATCACGAAGGACACTTACAGGCTTGTTATACAGGAACCCAGTATATAACGTGAGGCGTCCCACGTTGTCACAAGATGAAATAGTGGGTAGAGCATGCCCGCATATCAATCTGGGTTGTGAGCCAGGTTGGAATAAAGATTTGCACCCATAACAATTTTCATCGTTAAGTGAGCTAACACATGCATTGGCATGGTCGGCTCCCTTCCATCATTCTTCTTTGTAGTTAAAAATGTTTTACCCCTATCATGATTGCTATTGTCATGATGCCCACAGTGTTTGTTAGTACTTTTTCGATAGTACTTCTTAAAAGGTCTATTCCTGGCACATGACCAACATCTGCCATTATTCCTATTACCACTATAGGGTACGTTGTCTTGTGTTGGTCTATGATCTATCCGTTTGTGATGCATTTCATCACCATGGCTAGAATTTAGCCGCCACTGATCTTGGTTTGAATAGCCATAGTCTCGTCTCTTATAGAAGTTAGATGGTGACCTCTGCCTTGGGAAGTTATATTTTCTACGTTAGTTGGATCTATAGCCTTGCCTTACGCTGCTGTCCACACTCTGTGAACGAGGTCTCTGACCACCATCTCTAAAGTCATGACGAGCCACACATACTGGCAGTGCGTCCTTTATAGTTAGTTTGTGAGCATCTTTATCTGGGTGAGCAGTCTAATGTTGTCGCCCAAGTATCTATATTGCCTCAAGGTCTTTCGGTTTTCTTTCTTGAAAAAATGAGGGAAGATCGGTGCTACATGCCGACAACAACTTGTCACGAAACATTAGATCAAGTAGGCCAGTGAAGGTCTTATCAATACCGGACAACTCTATCCATCTTTTAGAACATAATTTAATGAATGAAATAAATTCTCCAATGTCAGTTTTCCTGTTAGGCAGACATGAATGAAATTTATCACGGAACCCCGCTTCCGTAAGCTGAAATTTACATAGCTATGTCTCCTTGACAACATTGTAGTCTTCTCGACTACTACTGTCCAAAGCAAAATAAGCCCGTAGAGCGTCCGCTGTTAAAAACTCGCATTACGTACAACTCCATTGAACCTTAGAGATCTTCATCGCACTGACCTTGAGTTCAAATCGTTGTAGAAAGCTGTCTATGCAGTCACTATGCTGGTCAAAATTTGGCAATCGTATTCGGTTTGTGGTCACAGGTGCACTATAAGATGCCTTAAGAGCGTCCAACTCCACTTTCCTTAAGGCGACAGCAACATCTAAATCTTCCTGAACACGCAATTTCTCTATCTCCAAATCAATTGCTTTTTGTGCAGCTGCAGCAGCTAATCTTAGTTTCTCTATTTCAATTGCTTTATCTTTCTCCAATTCTCGCTCTCTTTTTAAGGCCACTAATTTTTCCCTTTCAGCTTCAATCTTTAATTTGTCCAGTGCAAGAGCTAGGGCAAGATCTTTTCTTTCTCATCATGTTCTAACTGAAGACGTTTCAATTCACGTTCATTCTGTCTTTCAATCCGTGCATTGTAACTATCAAATTGTGCGGTAGCAAAGGTCTCTAGTTCAGCTCCTGATTTATTAAATTTAATCCTGATTTCTATGAAGTCAAGAAACGAAGACATTATTTTCTCCCAGAAACCACTTTGTGTTCAAAATATGGTGATATTTGTAATGATGAACAATGCAATGCTCACTCGTGTGTAGGTCCTACAAAACCACTAAGGACGTAATCAAAATGTGTTAAATTAGGATGATATTATTAATGAGCACTGCAACGCTCAATACATGTTATAAAAAAAATACAAAATTTTGCCATGTGTATCAATGGGTCCAGACAAATGCACAATGAAAAAATGAAGGCAATGGTGTCAATGACAACGATGAAGATATATTTTAAAATACAACACACACACAAACAAATCAAAATCAACTAAAATACAATAACAAAAACAATATTCTATATTAAAATATAAACAAATAATAACTATTAGACACTACAATTAATTCACAACTAAAACCATAAAACCGTCACATTCACAACTAAAGAGAAGAAAGATCGAAATCACTATTACAACAACTGACAATGTGTGACATATATACGATACAATAACAACACGTGATACCTGACTCCACAACTTAACAAAAATGAAATGTTCGCTATGCAGATAAGGACATATCAATATTTGAATGTATGCGTCAAAGCGCTTAAATTCCCTAAATGCAAACCTCACAAACCTATAGAAGATCATCTTTCATCATACTTCCGAAGATGAATGAGAAAAATGATACCTTAAAAAAAATGGCAACACTGAACATATAGAATAGAAAATAAAATAGCGAAGATGGAGCATGCTATGATAGCAAAAAATCCTATAAACGGCGCTATCACAATCCGGAAGCTTTTACAACAAAATTAAACCTATCTTTAAATGCAGACTAAACCATTTCGGTCTGAACACGGGGTAACGCTGTTTACACTGTCTCACGTGAATCAGCAAGGCAACGCTGAACCAAAAATAGAAACTATAAACTGTTCCATATACTTCTTTCTCCGCGGTATGTTTGAATTGTTTTATTTAATCTTAAATAATAAGGTCTATAAAGTTTCTTTTATAGAATTTATAAATGTTAGTACATCGTATGGGTCCTTCAAAGCTTTCAGTGTTCTAGGAAAAATAGGTACATCGTTTGTCATTAAAATATTCCGTAGGCAGAAATAAAACCAGCATGTTTCTTGACCCAAATTCCAGCTGACGTCAAAGGTCATGGGGCGTGGCTACAGTTCCTCGCACTGTTTGCAGAAAATTTGCACGAATGAAAAGTTATTTTTATAAAGCAAAGTTCTTTAAAATAGCTTAAAACACGTTGCCTTAAAAGAGCATCTGAAAGTGTATCTAATGTTCTGCCATATTAGAGTTCAATTGATGCAAATGCATTATGGATAAACGTGTTGCACATAATTAATTGTCGTCTTAAAAATTTGCAAGGCACACAGCTTGGCTTCCCATCTGTTGAAGGCCGTTTTTGTTTCGCGTTAGGGTTTTGCAAGTGTATGTTTTTTACATACAATATTCAAGTGAAGTTACTGTCCAGCGTTCTTTCATTAAGTGCCTGGAAAACAAGTATTAGTTTACTTTTGTGCACATGTCTCTTTCTCCAAAGAAAGTAATAACTGCTGAGTGACGGTTTATAACTTTAATACACATGAAGAACTTCACAATAGACCCATTGATGTGGTCAGGCAATTAGAGCACAATCAAGATTAATAGTAATAATAGTCAGAAATATGGTTTCTGTATGAAACAATCCTTTCAATAGTGAAATATGAAATACAGTTGTATGCTTTCCATACACTGAATATTGTATACATGAATATATCTTATGGGCCATACACACACACCCAGATACACATCTCAACAGCCAAAACGGCTGGTCACTGAATGCCTCCTTTTTCTCCACCTCCTTCGCTGCTGAACTCTCTCTCTCTCTCTCTTTGCACACGTCTCGTTAGCAACCCTTTACCTGCCAGTCTCATCACGTGACATAGAGTGTCTAGAGGACTGGGGTAGCGAACCGGTGTTCTGGGCATTCCAACTAACTGCATTTTCCAACTCCCAACAGTTGCAAGAACGGTGTCACCAATAAGGCACTTGTTCTAGGGTAGTTAGTTGGCGGTATGGCCAGTAGCGATTCATTCTAGCAGGGAAGTGATGGCTCCAACCTGGTGGTCCATGGTTCAAATCCCCTGACCACGTATCATGTACAAGTGTCTACCATTTACTTATTTCTGGTAATTAATTAATAATTATATTTGCGTTACTATGATCGTGTATGATTTGTCCACAGTCTGCACCCTTACTCAAGGTACCGAAAGTCGGAACTCCTAACTTCACAAGCTACTGAACGTTAAGACTCTAACTTCACAAACTACCAAAAGTCAAGACTATAACTTCAAAAGTTACCAAAAGCCAAGACTATAACTTCACACGTTACCAAATGTCAAGACTATAACTTCAAAAGTTACCAAAAGCCAATACTATAACTTCACAAGTTACCAAAAGTCAAGACTACAACTTCACAAGTTACCAAAAGTCAAGATTCTAACTTCAAAAGTTACCAAAAGTCAAGACTCTAACTTCACAAGTTTCTGAAAATCGGCACCCTTATTTCAAAAGCTGAGACTCCAGTTTCAATAGCTGATGAAAATGGACACTTACTTCGCTAGTTGTTCCATACGCTTATTGTCGGCCCTTCTGAAGCAACTTAGAGCCGGTACTTCACAAAGTGCTTAAGTCTACAGTATCGCTTCACAAACCACAGATAGTCGACACTTCAAACTCATTTGCAGCTGAAATTCAGCTCTTCATAACCTTCTGACGTAGAATTTTTCAGTGATAAAACTCAACATTTAACTTTCACTAGTAGCTGAAAATCAATATTTCAGAAGATATTAAAGTCAACACTTTAGTGTCAGTAGTAGCTGAAAGTTGACAATTAACAAGCTAGTGAAAGTCGATATTCTAAATTCCCTGGCTAATGAAAGGCAACACTCAAAGTCTGTATCTCATGAAAGTCCACATTCTACAAAGTGCAGAGATTTCGACATTCTAACTTCACTAGTTTTCAAAAGTCGACACTTGACGAGGCATTAAAGATCTGCACTCCAACCTGACAAGCTATCGGGACGCCATCCTCTAGCTTGAGAAGATGCTAAAAGTCGACGCTTCACACGTTACTGAAAATCGACACTTCAGGTGGTGCTGAAAGTCGACACTCCATTTTCACTATCTGACGAAAGTCTGTCCTCCAAAAGCTGCTGAAAAGTGGAGCTCTAAACTTCCTAAGCTACTGAGAGTCGATACTTTTACTTCTCAAGCTAAACCTTCTACAGGACAAGCTCTTTAGACAAATGGCCAGGTTCGTATTTAAAGATGATGTAGATAACTTAAGTGTAAATGATTTTGTTATGTTTTTTTTTCTCCTTTCTGTGCTTAACAAGCAAACTGGATTATTTCTCCCCATTACGTTAAATAATGATTAATGGATTATCTATCGCCAATACTTTTAACAAGCATCATGGATTATCACGCCATATTTCGATTAACAAGCAAATAGATTATCGTCACACTCTCAGGCCTACTTTTTCACACCCCCTCCCCCCCCCCTTTAGGTATAAATAATACATAATATATAAATTCCCCCACCCATAATGCCCCCCCCCCCCCCCCCCCCCCCCCCCACCACACACACACACACACACACTGCGGTTAGAAGCAAAGCAAGAAGAAATATTTACGTGTTTTCTTTTATATACCTGTGACAGTGCGAAGACGATGTATGAAGAAGTATAAGAATTCATGTGTAATGTTGTCGTCACTCTCTCTGGCCTACTTTCACACATATAACCCTCTAGCTCCGTGAGTAGCCTATGCCTAATACGTTTAGTATAGAGCTGTAGGAATAGAGTATATATATATTTTTATATCTGCTTGTTCTTTAGAGCAGCTAGGCCTCTAAGATACTGATCAAATGTGGTCATTTAGACCAGTGAGTTGTGTATAATATTTCATCATAGATAGAAGTGCTGCCCCCCCCACACACACACACACACTGCGGTTAGAAGCAAAGCAAGAAGAAATATTTACGTGTTTTCTTTTATATACCTGTGACAGTGCGAAGACGATGTATGAAGAAGTATAAGAATTCATGTGTAATGTTGTCGTCACTCTCTCTGGCCTACTTTCACACACGTTCCGCAGTCACAGAAAAACTCTTGATGACAGGGGTCCCACTTTTATTGATGAAACCCTATGAGGTAGCATATGAATCATACAGAAAACGGTGTTGTCCACAAGTTTACTTTTTGTAGGTAATTCCTATACAACACCATATAACCAAGCTATTTAGGTATTCTCTACGTAACACCATATAACCCAGCACAGACTGCTGGACTCTCTGAAATACAATGAAACGAAATAAACTAGCATCGTGCTAATGGACAAACATCATCTACGTAATAATACATACATATGTGTGAAAATATGCAAGTATATGCTCTTTTATGTGTGTGTGTGTATGTTGTGTGTGGTGTTACACATGTGTGAAAATATGCTAGTAGATGCGCTTAAATGGCCATGTGTGTGTTCATGCAGGTCTGTGTATGTGTAATCATACAATAAACATATCTCAGTCAACAGTAATGCCTTCATACTCCTACTAAATACTAACTACATCATCACGCGAGAGAAAACTTAATTGCAGCACTTCTATCTATGATGAAATATTATACACAACTCACTGGTCTAAATGACCACATTTGATCAGTATCTTAGAGGCCTAGCTGCTCTAAAGAACAAGCAGATATAAAAATATATATATACTCTATTCCTACAGCTCTATACTAAACGTATTAGGCATAGGCTACTCACGGAGCTAGAGGGTACGCTAATCTTTCTCTCACAATAATCGCTGATGTAAAATTAACCACACTTACGGCTCACAAGAATGCAATATAACTATTACTTAACACTACACAAATAATAATAATAATGGTAATAAGTACACACTTGTATACAGCGCAATTCCTATGCTCAGTTTGGGTGACATGAGATCACATTTTAGTAAAGATCATCTTCCTAATCGACACAACTCAAGGTCCGCCCACTAGTGGCAACATCCCACGATATCTGTTGCCCGAGTCACACCTCTTACGGTTTGGTGCTCAACAGGATGTCTAACAACCGAGGGCTGTCTCCCATTACATATTCTGCGTCTCACACGTTTGTCCTCTTCACGGATGGCAAAGGTGTGTTTCGTTTAAATCACCCATTCCCGTGTGAGAATGCCAGCATGAGCACAAATATACACCGTAGGCAAGATCGACAACTATTACTCAGTCAAAAATTACATCTTTCTGGCCACACGGTCACATACCGCTATTCATCTTTTGGCTGCGCGTGGTACACAAGGCCACCACAAAACAAGCCTCTATGCAGAATCCTGGCCAAAGTACTTTTGTGCTCATGTAGTCGTGATTTCTATAGCAATGTTAGTTTACATGGTGGCGTTGCCAGTCCAATGCACGGCATCACCTTAATGGCCTCTTACATCGTGGCTGATGGGAACAGTTTTTTTTTAATTTGTCTTGTCAAAAACGTTGTGGAACCATGAGTGTCAAACATTGTATACTTGCGCAATAAAATACAGGCGCGATCATTTTGCTGATTAATTTGGTCTCGATATTGCATTAACGCTGTCACGGACTGCCTCCCCTGCTTTGCAGTAGTGGTTCACTAAATGGGTATCTAAATGGGTCGTCAAAGGTATCTACCTTCGCACAAGATTACTCTTGGTAGAGATGTAGATAGAAGGGTAATGACGAGTCTACCTTAGGGAGTTCAACAAGATATTTCCAGAAATCAAGAACAATGCGGCATTGGCAGAGCAATTGTTAACTTATTGTCGTATTTTGAATCTGTCTAACAACACGGTCATATTTACCGCGCTCACTATAGGATAAATGGATCGATAGAATAGCCAATCAGGACGCTTCTTTTCTAGTATGTATAAAGAAACCTTTTTATGTTTGACAGAAAGGGCCTATTCTGTGTATTTGATAGGAAGGAGTTATTTTATTTCTTAAAGAATAACGATATATAATAGGAAATACATAACTATTATAACACATGGGATATTACTTAATAAGTAGGTGTAAAGACGGCCTCATAATAGTAATTCATTTAAAGAGAAAAATTGGTTTTAGTGATATTTCTACATCAGAGTAGTTCCAGATTTAGCTAATTAAAGACTGCATAGATTTAAATGCCATGTAATAACTAAACAACAAAGATATAGAAAGATAGAGATAAATTAGCAGTTTAAATATCACTTTAAATAATTAAAATCGGCCCAGTAATAAGTTAGATATAGAATATTTAAACTTCGGCACATTATACGGGCAAGCTGAAAAAACGTTTAGGTTTTGATCCTTAAGCACACATTTGGACCTTGCTTCCGATTGGGCGGACACGGCGCTATATATAGAACTGGGACTTAGGGGAGTTCCGCCACAAAATTTAAATATACCAAGCTGAATGAATCGAGCGCAAACTGTTACTGCAAAGTCTTTTGTCGCTGTGATCTAGAAGCAGACTTAGATTCCCAATTGAAAGCCTGTATCAGCTTGTGTATTATTGCCTGATGGTTCTGTCTCGACATTACAAAGTACGAAACGTCCACTGTAGAGGAAGTCTGTTGGTGCCTACAGCTATTTATATACCAAGAGCCATACCACGTTCCCAGCCTGGTGTTGCAGTTTGTGTAATCCTGGCCTGCTGGATGCAGATCATCATCTAATAAGATAGGTGGAATCTAGTTCCACTATACAGCAAATCCAGTCATAAAAATATATAAAGACAGAAAACCTGTTACGACATGTTTTATGATGTGGGCCACTATTATAGTGAGCACTTTTAAAGTTACGCGTTAAGGGTTTGAGATGCTATAAATATATTATGTTTCGTGCTTCACGGTATTTATTGAACGCGAATTCGTATAGTTGTCTAGGATTATGATGACGTGTTACGTTGGTATGCTAACGCATGACAACCTTCTATTTGGACCCTTCAGACTCCGAACTTTGTTCAAGTCGGACGTATTCTTCTTTCCTCCCAGTATAGATTGAATTGCGCTGAAGTCCTTTCTGAAGATAAGCTATGGGGTCAGCTATCTTGTTTTATGAATACAATGTTGGAGTATTCTTATTGATAATAACGTTCCGTGAATTAGGAATAACAGGGATTATTTTATTTATGATAATCACAATCGTGATCTTCGCCAAACCTATGGCTGTTCGTTACCGGATGACCGACATACGGCATCGCGTGTAAACAGTCAGACCTTTTGATGACAGAACAAGTAATGTATATGAGACTGTGAGGGACTGCGCAGAAGTCTGATGTAATATTTGATGTCTTGAATTCAACTATATTATATGACAATAATAAATATGTACTGTTTTTGTGGACTCAAGAAATCACATCGTTGTCGCTCCCATTCGACTGAATTGGTCAGAGTACCCACTATTCGTGAAACCATCAAATCAGCACAATCGCTCGATTAAGGACAATGTTACTATCAAGTACGAAGCACACAAATAATAATATGAAACCAGTCTTTATTATCATCAAACAATCTTCAAGGGATCAAAAACTGAGCTTCAACAAACTAGGTCTCAACAAAGTGGCGGCCATTTATGGGGAACGAATAATTTTTTCTACAAAGTATTGCAGATTTTGATCCAGAATAACCATTCGCATTGTCAAGAACTGTTTACATTTTTCTTGCACTCACGGGACTTGAAAAGAGTATGAACTACTACGCATGCGCATCAGAGGTCAAAATGACGTCATGATCTTGCCAACCAAAGATGTCCAGACCGTTACAGAATATTACCAAGTCAAGTACTAATATTGTCAAGATTCAGCGGACTCGATCAATCAAGAGAAGCAATACTATCAATGCCTGAACAATAAATACAATAATCTATGCTTTTTTCTTGGTGCATGCCGGCACTATACGGATAATTGGACTTGATCACGAAAGCTAAGTACCCATTGTTGGTCTTTTAAAGCAACCGTAGTCTATTTGGCCATTCACAGGCATGTTTACCAACTTCATTTTTTAAGTGTTACATGGTTTTTAATATGCATATATGTTGTTTTTGTGCATCTAAGCGGGCGGTTGGTCAGGGAATCAGGATTTTTGTTATGTCGCTGTCGGCTGACCACAAAAATCCTGATCGTTTCTTGTAAGGCTAGTTGAATATTTCCAACTTACGAAAGATCCATTGTAAAAATTGATCAATGGCATACTCTGTTCGTACTTGAATTTATTCAACATTATCTGTTTAGCTGCGAAGTGTTGTATATACCCGTTGTATTATTATTGTCCTAAGTTTCATTTTAATTAATTTTTGTCTGCAGTTTGTCAAATGTCCGTTAAGCCTAATCTTGCTTTCTCTCATTTATACACGTAAAACTGTGACGTCATATGTATAGAGTCAATTTTTTGTGCACATTTTTTAGATTTTTTTTTTTTGGTGCTTCGACTTACTTTGATTTCTGTATAGTTTATCACTTCCTGTTCTTTTATTCATTTCTTAGCATCATTTTAATGTCAGTAATTCGTGATTGAAATGTGAAATTGTATTTGTAAATTCTTTTGTTCTACTGTGTTTTACTTTTACTTATTCAAATAACATTAATAATATAATAAAATAACTATGAAATAATGATAATATAATACTTATGATTAATTAATTGAAAATATTTAATGACTGAAATAATTTCAGCATAGTGCGCTAATAGTTCAGGTAACCACTAGTTGTTTATTCTGCGTAAGGCATGGTGTTATAAAATATTGGTAAATGAGTATAATTTTGAGCTTACCGTGAATTTGTTAGGCATATGAATGGGTAATTAGTTGACTGGGCTAGTCACATTACCATATTGGCCATTGGGGCATATATAATTGAGTATATAGATATTGGAGATTGAGATAATTAACTAATTAGGTACTTTAATTATTTAAAATGGCAACTTTGGAATATTTTGTTAAAAGTGGTAAAGAATTTTCTTTAAAAGGAGAGGCACTCCGTGATTATGCAGTGGTGGAACTAGCCAAGGCAGAAGCCAAAGAAGCTGAAAAGAAAGCTGAATTAAAACGAGAATTAGAGGAACAAAAAGCAATTGCGAAGCAAGGAGAGTCAGAACGTCAAGCCATAGAGGAGAGAAGGGTGGCAAAAGATGAAATGAGACGTATTGAAGAAGAAAATAAAATGAAACAAGATAGAGAGTTAGAAGAAAGAAAAATGAAACAAGAAGAAAAGTTAACCCAACTGCGGGTAGAAAAATTAAAATTAAAAGCACATGTTGCTACAATTAGTAATAATGACGGGTCACATCCTACACCTTCATCAGAGCATACCAGGGGCTATTACATGTTTAAATTACCAATTTCTAATCCAAATTCAGACGATTTAGCGTGCTACCTGACAAGAATGAACAAATAAGTACTGCTAATAAGATTGATAGGTCATTGTGGGTTTTAAAACTTGGGGAATTTTTGGCAGGTGAACCATTAACCGCCATACAATCTATGGATCCTACAGTTGGTAATAATTATGATGATGCAAAGGCATTGTTGTTGAAACGTTTTCAACTCACTGAAGAAGGCTATAAGGAAAAATTTAAATCCATGCTTCCAGATTCAAGCAAGGATTTTTCGGCATTTATTGCTTCAATGCGGATGACTTTCCAAAGATGGATGGAATTAGCTATGGTTAATAAGTCTTTCGATAAGTTAGCGGATTTAATTTTACGAGATAAAATTTTATCTTCGGTTAGCAAACCCCTTCGTGAATTTTTATAGGAACGTAAATCTCCTACTTTGTCTGCTATGGAGGAAATTGCAGTTAATTATTGCGTCGCACATCAGGGATCATGTTTTGCAAACACACAGTTAAGAGAACCATTACCAGTTGCTTCTAATATGTCATTCAATGGTAATGATAGATCAAGAGCTCAAAGCCTTGATAGAAATTTTACACATAGGAGATATAATGACAACCATTATCACAGACAAATTAATTACAACAATAATGATAATTTCAACCGAGGTAGACAGCAATTCAGGCATCAGTCACCTCAATTCAGAAATAACAACAACGTTCAACAAAATTCAAATTGGCAGAAACCATATAACTTCAATACGAATAACAATGGTAACAAATGGAATAATAATAATCAAAATTATAGATCCAGAAATAAGAGTTACAATGGTAGACAACTAAATAATTCCGGTGATCATCACCGACAACGTTCTCATTCCCGTAGACCACAACGGTTTGAGCACAGCGCAGGGGCGGCACTGACTAGCGGTACACCACCTTGTATTCCAGACAATAATAATGTGGTACATTCATCGTCTTGTTGTCAAGTTGATGTTGATGTGGCAAATCGTTGCCAAAAATGCTTAACTCTTTTGCAGAAAGACATCCCAACTGGGTCGAAGTACGTACATCCTATCCCGGCAGTTAGTCTCGCTGCAAACGATGGTACCGGCACCCTGATCTTCAATAGAGGACTGGTCAACGGGACAGTGGTATCCGTTTTGAGAGACTCAGGATCAACTACCATCGGAATTAGACAGTCATTAGTCCATCCTAGTTGCTCCATTAATGAATATGTTAAATGCATTACCTTTAGGGGTACTGTCGAGTACTATCCCACTGCCATTATTTATGTTAACACACCATTTTTTACAGGTAATGTCAAGGTTTGCATATTGCAAAATCCAATCGCTGATCTTATGGTGGGACGCATCCACGGCAGTAAGGATTGCACACCAGAAGAGATTACTGAATGGGAAAAAAAGAACTTATTTACAGCCAATGCAGTGACAACTCGAGCCCAGGCTCAAACTTTGGAGAAAGTTAACACTTCAAATCCTGAAACAGTTCTCCATAATGACACTGAAGTTCAGTCAACTATAGATAGAGTATCATTTGCAACCAAACGAAGAGAAGACAACTCTTTAAAAAAGTTCTTTGCTCTTGTACATAATTATGATAATGTCACTTCAAATAACACATGCAAACACTGGTTTAAAATTAAAAAAGACATTTTAATCAGATGTTATATGGATCAATCACAGATTAAACAACAAGTTATGGTACCATTATCATCAAGACCTTATATCCTACGACATGCACATGACTCCCAATGCGCGGGTCATATGGGATACACTCGCACATGTTCTCGAGTGTTATCTTCATTTTTTTTGGCCAGGTGTCTCACGTGACGTATCATTATATGTACGCTCATGTGATATCTGCCAAGAGGTTAAGTCACGAGGAGCATTTCATACTGCTCCGATATAGGCATGTGACATTTCAGTACGTCCATTTGATAAGATGGCCATAGATATTATTAGTCCTCTCTTACCTTCTGCCAGAGGTCATAGATTTGTCCTCACATGCATTGACTTATGCACACGATGGCCAGAAGCCATCCCATTAAAAACCACCACTACAGCAGATGTAGCCGGTGCACTATTACTTATTTTTTCTAGATTAAGATTTCCTAGAAAAATATTATCAGATCATGGTTCTCAATTCGTCTCTGACACCATGTCTGAAGTGATGAAGACCCTTGACATCGGAAGAAACCTTAGTAGTATATATCACCCGATGAGCAATGGTTCAGTAGAACGGCTCAATCGCACCATTAAGCAATTACTGCATAAAGTTACTGTTAAACACCCTCAAGGCCGGGACAGAGTACTCCCAGCGGTGCTATTCGCATACCGAGAGGTGCCGCATGAACAAACTGACTTCTCTCTGTAGATGCTTGCCAGTTGGCAACAGCTTCAGAAGCTGCTAAATCTAAATCGAGGTCATTTCAGAATAGAAATAGACGCTTAAGTCAGCTATTTCCAGGTGATGAGGCTTTCGTGTTACTTCCACGAAAAGAAAATAGATTATTAATTGCATGGAATGGTCCTTACAAAGTTGTGGACAGAATTTCTGACGTTGACTATGTTCTAGACATTAAGGGTCATAAGAAGATATACCATATCAATATGCTTAAGGAATTTCACACTCGCCCTGAACACTTGCAATCTCTTTTCCATGATCTGGATGACAAATCAGTAGGCTCTTGTCAGTATTCTAATCTATCTGTAATTCAGGAAGAAGAATCTTCTTTTCCTGAAATACACATGTCTCTACCTGTACCTGCTTTACAGGCTACAGAATCCCGGCGAGATGTAACCATTTCTCCTTCGGTTACACCTCAACAGCATCAACAGATTGCTGATCTTTTAGAATCTTTCTCGGATGTGTTAACTGATTTGCCTGGTCGCACATCAGTTATTAGTCACGACATAATACTCAACGATAATACACCTATCTGCTTACATCCATATTCGGTTCCATTACATTACCTAAGTAAGACAACTCAGGAACTCGAACAGATGTTGGCTTTATGGATCATAGAGAGTAGTAATTCTCCATTTTCTTCACCTTTAGTCATTATTAGAAAGAAAGACAACAACATTCGTCTATGTGTTGACTATAGAAAATTGAATGCTCAGACAGTCGCTGACAGTGAACCACATCCAATTCTTGACGACTTACTTACTCGTCTATCAACAGCAAAATTTTTCACAAAAATAGATTTAACTAAGGGATATTGGCAGATTCCCTTAACAGAACAAGCCAAATAATTTACTGCGTTTTCGACTCCACAAGGTCTTTACCAGTGGAATGTCATGCTTTTTGGGCTCATGAACGCACCGGCAACATTTATTCGCATGATGCGAAAAATTTTATCACATAGACCAGACATTATCACATACATTGACGATATCTGTTTATTCAGTTCGTCATTTGAGGAACATTTTTCAGGACTTAGTTCCGTATTGGAGATCTTGAGATCTAATAACTTAATGGCTAATCCTACTAAGATTCAAATAGCTTTCCATGAAATAACTTTTCTTGGACATATCATTGGGGCTGGGTGTATCCAAACCATTCCCCATAACGTATCTAAAATTTTAAAGTTATCAATTCCTCAAACAAAAAAACAAGTTAGAAGCTTACTAGGTCTTGTCCAATATTACACTAGATTCATACCTAATTTGTCATCCATCACAGCTGTCTTGTCTTCCCTCTTGAGGAAAGACATGCCTGTGAAAGTCACATGGACTGCAGACTGCGACAAAACTTTTAATTAAATATTGTCAATTTTTTCAAGGCCACCTATTTTAAGGCTGCCAGATACTAAAAAAAGTTCATTCTCCGTACAGATGCCAGCAATTACGGATTAGGAGGTAGTTTGCTCCAAGAACATGAAGGCGTACTCCACCCAACACTATTCATATCGAGAAAACTCACTGATGCAGAACTCAAATATTCAGTGATAGATAAGGAGCTTTTGGCAGTAGTTTGGGCAATTCAGAAGCTTGAAAAATTCTACTCGGTGCCCCATTTGTGATTCAAACTGACCAAAAGGCGGTAGCTTCGCTCAGATGAGTCACAGAATGCGAAGTTAGCCCGATTCTCGATCCTGCTCCAACCATTTCAGTTTACAATCGAATCAATTCCAGGTTCTGAGAATGTAGTGGCAGATTCATTGTCACGTCATCCGTCTTCATCAAATGAATAGAATTAACGACTCAAGTGTTAAGGAACTAAGAAGACTTATACGCTCGAACTTATCCATCCGTGTTCATTATCATACGGACCTGCAACTCATAATTGGCAATGAAATTATGTTTACAGACGCTTGAACATTTCCGAACAACAATTCGTATTCAAAGGACATACATGATCATGAACCAGGTGCATGAAAACAAAACATTCTTGATACGTACAATGCACTAAATTATTTCTCAAAGATCCGCAAGGAGTTATCGAGTTCGTTCATATTTCAATGGACTTTGGTTAGTGTCCATACATTTATCATTCGCTGTGATACAGTCTACAATCAATATGCGTTCGAACTTAGGATTGAACTTAGTGATACATACACTCACGCAGTATCGTTTGAACTCATGATCATCTTTAGCTGAATGAACTTTTTCATCTAATGTATTAAACCATACATTGCGGACAGACAGGAACTAATAATAGATTTTTTATTAGGATTGACACTATTGATGCCGATACTTTAATGTGATTAAATAAAGAGAAAACGTTTGAAAACAAACATTATCACACAAACAATTAATATAATTACTATAGTTATGTTTCTCGCAGGCGACCTTTGTCTTTACTGACTGTGTGTGGTATACCACTCTGAGTGGAGACCTCCCAGTAAAAAAGACTGCTGTGTCCGTTTCAGATTTTGCTCCTTTCCTCAGACCTACGGGTCCTGAGTGTTCCTCTATAAATGCCTTTGTGCAGATGAGGAAGGACATCCCTCGAAACCTTCGGGTATGTGAGGCTCTGTCCATTTTGGCTGGAATGACTGTCGCGAAATTGGTTTCAAGTCATTGCAAACGGGTTCAGTTAGATTTATAAACCCATCAACGATCGATTGACCGCTTTCAAAATGGCGGCGTATCACCGAAATGTGTATCAGACAGGAAATCGCCAAGGATAAATAAAAGCAGAAGGGAATCAGTATGAAAAGGATTTTACATTTCAGTACAGGGAAGGATTGTGTATAACTGCATATAAGAAGGAACGGTAGGAAGTTCTCATTTACGGAGATATATGCGTATTTCGGCTGCCCACAGTTACGCTAAAAGCGTGTAACCCACTTCTGTTCTAAATATTAAAATCTATAAATAACAGTTTGGGAATTTACATGGATAGGAAGATAGAGTTTTATCAGCTGTATAAAACAAGATAAGATGGAACAATATGGATATTATATATGCCGAGAATGAGAAAGGCAAAATTTCAGTCGACGCACAGATTGGCTGAAATCGATGTTCGGAAAAGATTTTTTTTTTGCCTAGTTCTAGCTGTGACGTCAGTACCCTCCTATACGTCCGCGCTAAGCGTATATAAACGTATCGGTAAAAACTGGAGAGATACACATCGAAAGAGGTTTGAGACAGACTGGAGGCAGAGTTTCGCCACTACCCATGAATTGTGAGCGGATCGCCAGAAACATTGTTCAGTCCAGTATCTGAAGTCTGAGGGTAAGCGAAATTATGATAACTACCGTGTATAATATTTTTTTTTATATTTCAGGTTCATATAAACTTCACAAAATATGCCTGTATAATAGTCATTGATATAATGTATTGTATTTTTAATATGATCTAACCATGTGCATTGTGGATGATTGTTGCTTGTACAAAAAGTAATCACAAATAGCCCCACAGCCTAATGAAGATATATTTATCATATTGCTTTATCGCTTACGAAGATAAAGGCAGTCCCATGGCAGAGATTGTCATAGGGAAATGAAGTGTTAGAAACTTCATCATGGAAGATCCAAGTACGAGGTTAAGGTGACTAGTCCCCTTCCTCGCTGCCTTTGCCTTCCCTAGTTTGAGCGCACAACTTTGTACCCATTTACAGCTGGTAAAATGGAGTGTTCCACAGCCAGGTTTCAATTCCAAAACTATGTAATTGTACTACCGAAGAAAGCAACTTGATCGCTTGGTCACTCTCTTTATTTATGTATTAATTTTGTGTAGATGCTAAGAATAGCATCAGTATTTGAATTTGTATTTGATATGATTTGGAAGGATCAAGTTATAGAAAGGGATGTATAGGAGCGGAATAAACCAGATGATGTTTATTACTGATATGTTAATATTAATTCTATATCATTGAATTGATGTTACTTGCTATGACTGTATAACTTTGACACCTGATGACTGACTTGTCTGACTTATGTGCTAGTCAGTTACACTTAATTGAAATGTTAATATTAATGCTATATCACTGAAATGATGTCCTTACTTACTATGATTGTATAACGGTGACATCTGATGACTGACTGGTCTGACATCTGTGCTAGTCAGCTACAAGTCTAGCCAGATACTAGCCAAGGCTGATATGTTGCAGGTTCCATGAAATAACTCAAACCAGACTGTCCAGTATCAGAAGCCGGTGTCGTTCATCCGAGGCAATCCCACAAAAGTGCAGGACCCCAAAGAGTGAACTTCAACTGGTCATTGGCATCCCTACTGTTGGGCCTACCAAGTCTGATATCAGCAAAGGACAGTTCAGTTTCAGCAGTATCAAGTTGGAAAGATAAGTGTCCTGTTTGACACTGACCACCTATACATGTGAAACAGCCAATAGTTGAAAACAATAATTAACCATACAGAAACTCAGTCAACTGATGACAGTTATCCTTAAATTCAAAGGACTAATAACAGTGATTTCAGTAACTTTATTATTTAAGATCTTGAAGTCTAACAGACAATAATAGTAATTGTGTGAATACTTTTATATATATATATATATATATATATATATATATATATATATATATATATATATATATATATATATATATATATATATATATATATATATATATATATATATATATATATATATATATATATATATATATATATATATATATATATATATATATATATATATATATATATATGTATGCTCTTTTCCAACTAGTAGAAATAGAATATTAGTGTAATTATTAAACTATTTTAACTGTACCTGAGGATTTATTCACTTCTTCTATTTTGTGGGTGCAGTGAATGTACATTTTACTTATCCCCTAGAATATAAGTAATCATAAGATAGTCACAGGGAGGAGACACCTTTAAATCCTGGTACTACTTCTTACCAACTGGGCCAGGGTTTTCACAGTCTGACTATTTTTATGATAACAATACACCAGTGCTTATTTCTAAGACTGGGGTATTACTTGTAAGGTCAAAACTCTTTACTGGCATACTCTTACAAAATAAATAATTTTAAATAACCTCCCGCTACAATGACGTCTCGATGGTTCGGAGGTTTTATAGCGAATATGAGTACACATGAGGGCAAGTTCGGGCACAATTGGCTAATCACCTGTTTGCCAAGTCACTTCGATTACATGTCCTGCCCACGGGCCTTGTGCACTTGGGTCCCCTCTACACCTCGTTTCACGGGGTAGAAGAGGTTCCGATTATGAGATGAGATGAGATGAGACTATAGTTATGTGATTAGTAAATATTATAGGTAATTAATTACTCATTTTAACGTAATTGTTTTATAAAATGATATGTATTATTTCTTATTTGGGGATAGATTAATTTAATTTACTTTAAATTAGATAATTATTTTACATGTAATTTTCTGCACACATATGTCTTAATTTAATCTATTAATTTTATTCCTTACTACTTACTTCTAATGTGTTCTTAATCTTTTTCTTTTTCTTTACCTTCTTTAACTATGATACAATACTTTAGTTAATTAGATTTAATTCTATAACATCCTACACACATTACATTAATTACTTAAATATATTTAATTAGTTATATCTTAGGATTTTGATTAATACTCCACATATTAATTTAGTTAAAACATACTTTTAGTTAAGTAGATAATTATTCCCTATCCTTTCTGACAGTCGACGTTTTCTTTAGTTAACTTAGTATATTGTGCATGTATTTATGACATTAGTATATTGACTACGACCTTCGACACTGTTTTATTCAAAACATCGTAGGCCGTATGTTGCAATTTTTAAATTTTGAAATAATTAAGCGGGTTATTAGATTTAAAAAAAAATCCATACTGATAATAGTCCCATACCAAATACTTCCACTGTTATATTCTTCCGTGAGTTTTTATGCTGTTGACTAGCGGTGGCCAAACTACGGCCCGCGGGCCAGATCCGGCCCGCCAACCAGTTTTGACCGGCCCGCCAACCTGTTTTGGCCGGCCTCTTATTTTTGATTGAAGCCACATACTTCACAATGAAATACCACACAAATGTATGTTTGAAATAAATAATTACATGTCATATTACAAATTACAAAACAAATTAAAACAACAGATTCATTATTTTTTTTTAAACAGTAATTTCAGTTCGAAGACTGGTATACATGTCTTGGCAGATGTGCAGTACAGTAGTTTGCCGTTGCTTTCTGTACGTGGTTCCTTATATATGTAAAACTAAATATCAGAACGTTATTTTTTTAGGATTTTATAGGTCTGGCCCTCGGGTGTTTCCCTTTACCATAATCTGGCCCTCGGCCTACCTTAGCTTGGCCACCACTGCTGTTGACGATTACTTTGAAAGTTACTGATAAATTATTAAGATATTATAACTGATGACTGGTCTTGGAGATTGAATAAATGGTGATGGGTGTTACCTTAATGGTTACACTGTTCATACGCCCACACAGAGCAGAACATACTTCTTATTTCACGCGAATGTCAAAATATCAAATTCTGTAATACTAACATACCACTGCTACACACGAGATACTGTTAGTGAATTCAATCTGTTTGTTGACCTAGATTTCCGCCACCCAGGCTATTTATGGTCATGCGTTACTACCGTCATGACTACTGTTTTCCTACCGTGTTAAAGGTTGTAGTAAGTGTGCGTGGGTACAATCACACGCCCCAGATACGCACGTACAAGTCGTGGAACTACAGGTGACATTTAACATAGTTTATTGTCACAATACGTTCATATGAAATACACAGTCAAACATAACTCACAACAAGAAAGTACTATAGTCACATCTCCACTTCTCATAATCATTAGCGCTCTACAACATCAACACTAGATCCTCTCAGCAACGGTCGGCATCACCGTGCTAATGTAATAAATAATGGCCTCCTTAAATATGCTTCATCAAAGACGCTCTCAACATTGGCGCTCCAATATAACTATGGATCCTCTCAGCAAACGGTCATCCTCGCCGTGCTGACAACATGAATAATCATGGCCTCCTTAAATCTGCTCAATAAAGACGCTCTCAACCTTGGCGCTTTAATGTAGATATGGATCCTCTCAATAATAACAAATGGCCTCCTTAAATATGCTTCATCAAAGACGCTCTCAACCTTGGCGCTTTAATGTAGATATGGATCCTCTCAGCCAACGGTCATCCTCGCCGTGCTGACAATAATAAATGGCCTCAAACGATGCTTCTAACATCAGCATTATAATAAATAGACAATGGATCCTTTTCCCAGCAAACGGTTGTCCTCACCGTGCTATCAATAATAAATGGCCTCAAACGATGCTTCTAACATCAATAGTGAATACTCGCGGCAATTTCTCGCAAGAATGCACTCCCTGGCAGTCTGCAGTAATCTCGCCTTCACTCATCTTGACATTTATATAGTCAAACATAAGTCCTGGATCCTTACCTCTTCAAAAATACTCACAAACACAATTCTCCAATAAACTCAAGAATTATAGGCCTACACAAATAATGGCCTCTAGAACTTTTGCACTGCGCAGGCATACTCAAAACACACACTGTAGGACCGACCTCTCCCGTCGGTACCCAAAAACAGACTGCTCTTAGTTCACACACTAGACCCGCATAAAAAAGACACGAGACTCGGTTGTTTAAAAAACACAACTCAGTCTCGATAATTGCATGGGCTAGTCACACGAGCTTACACACAGCTCAAGACAGTTCAGAGAAAAAAACATCTCCGCGATTTGAACTGACCAGTGTTCGCCACTTGGAAACTTCTCGATCACACGAGGGAATTCCCCTAATATGTTTTTAACTTAACATCAGCTTAACCAAGCAACGTAACCCGTAATCGAATCTATTTGCTTAACATTTTCAAGATCACTTCCCTTTGATAATATTTACTCTGTATCACATACAATAGATTTTATTTTACCCCCGTCGGTCAGGGGAATGTTACGACATGTTTTATGATGTGGGCCACTATTATAGTGAGCACTTTTAAAGTTACGCGTTAAGGGTTTGAGATGCTATAAATATATTATGTTTCGCGCTTCGCGGTATTTATTGAACGCGAATTTGTATAGTTGTCTAGGATTATGATGACGTGATACGTTGGTATGCTAACGCATGACAACCTTCTATTTGGACCCTTCAGACTCCGAACTTTGTTCAAGTCGGACGTATTCTTCTTTCCTCCCAGTATAGATTGAATTGCGCTGAAGTCCTTTCTGAAGATAAGCTATGGGGTCAGCTATCTTGTTTTATGAATACAATTTTGGAGTATTCTTATTGATGATAACGTTCCGTGAATTAGGAATAACAGGGATTATTTTATTTATGATAATCACAATCGTGATCTTCGCCAAACCTATGGCTGTTCGTTACCGGATGACCGACATACGGCATCGCGTGTAAACAGTCAGACCTTTTGACGACAGAACAAGTAATGTATATGAGACTGTGAGGGACTGCGCAGAAGTCTGATGTAATATTTGATGTCTTGAATTCAACTATATTATGTCAATAATAAATATGTACTGTTTTTGTGGACTCAAGAAATCACATCGTTGTCGCTTCCATTCAATTGAATTGGTCAGATTACCCACTATTCGTGAAACCATCAAATCAGCACAATCGCTCGATTAAGGACAATGTTACTATCAAGTACGAAGCACACAAATAATAATATGAAACCAGTCTTTATTATCATCCAACAATCTTCAAGGGATCAAAACGAACGCAACAAAACCCACTTATTATTGAACATTTTAATGACGATTTCTAAAGGACACTTGTTAACTACAGTGAAGTCTACAGTGAAGTCTACAGTGAAGTCTACAGTGAAGTCTACAGTGAAGTCTACAGTGAAGTCTACAGTGAAGTCTACAGTGAAGTCTACAGTTCAGTTACAGTGATCATATTAATAAGAAAGAAAGTAATTGACATTATCTCGTTACCTTTACCATATTATTCATTATGGAAAAGTACATTCCATATTTTTTATTTAATGTTGTAAATACCATTTGATTTCTTTTAGAATTCCTGACCGAAAAAATAAAGCGGTAGAGGACAAATAAATTGTAAATAATTTCAGTCAGTCTTGCTTAATAATTCTTATTAAGTTAATGTTCTGTATTGAGATTTATTACATATAATTAATTCAATTTTCCCCTAGATAACTAGCCATTAAAACAAAAGTATATTCATTAATCAATGTGGGATCTAGAGAGGTAGCAGATAGATCTTCAGTACCCAACACTATCATCATACTTGAAGGTTTACATAGCTTGACCCCACTATTGATGTCGATACACCCTTGCTCTTGTCAGAGAAGGGGGTATTTCTTATGAGACCCGTTTCTTATCTGGCACTATCCTGGTATCATCTGATACACCTTTGTGTCCAGGAAAGTCTTTATTTTAATAACATCCAAACCTCTCGTGACACTTATTATATCTGGTCCGTCGCCTTTTGTGAAGGATTAAACAATGGTTTAGCCCGTTCAAGCCCCCAGTTGGTGTAATCCAACGAAATTCTTTTATAATTATAGGCTCTATATATGTAAATATAACTATAGATGTCTATATATATGTATATATTAAACAATCTTGCACATACGTTTGCTTTCATACTTTTAATAACTGAATGAACCATTATTGTTTAATTT
The DNA here is from genome assembly GCA_024509875.1 of Oreohelix idahoensis. Classification (NCBI taxonomy): domain Eukaryota; kingdom Metazoa; phylum Mollusca; class Gastropoda; order Stylommatophora; family Oreohelicidae; genus Oreohelix; species Oreohelix idahoensis. Next base: position 52,946 of record JAMPIV010018534.1, read on the forward strand.
TAAAATAACATGTAACAGATTTAATAGTCAATTAGTTTCAACAAGTTAAAATAAGGATGAAATTATGGTGAATTTCAGATAAAAGTCCTCATAGAGACTTGATAGGGGAGTTATAAAAGTTTGTTTGCTGGTGCTTTTTTTTTTTTTTTACAAGAACTTAACTCTAGGTAAATCCTGTCGCCGTGGTTTCCGTCGTTTCTTTTTGGTGATGAGTGCACTTCTCCACATAACTCGTCCAATGTAGGCGGTCAGTGTTGATGCTCTTCTCTTACACTTCTTCTTCTTCTTTGATCCATAACCACCAACCGTCAAAGCAGTCAGCGGCCATCACGCCTGGTGGCGTCTTGTAGGGCAGCAACAAATTGATTCCACTTTGCTTGGTCGGCGGCCGACTAGCGGCGTAGTAATGTTAGTACTTCAAACCATCTGATAGCTTGTAACCACGAACTTTTTTGAAAAAATAGAAAGGACAAATGACAGCTAAGTACACTGAGTTGGAAGCTTAACTGGCGCATTGTCTCGCTGTACACCCACCAATGTTGATCTCTCAGAAGAATTAAATTCTTAAGTACACAGCGTAGCTCAAGGAAGATGATTAAAAATCACCAGGACTCTTCTGGGTATTAAACTGGGAAATTGTGTCTGGATAGCGCGAATAATGGCGACCCTGAATTACAATTAACAAAGCACATAGATCTCACAAAATGATACTATACACTTCAGGCACATGAGATGTAATCATCACTCATTACTGCTCTATTCGGAGTCTGGGGTCACCTCTGCTGTCGGTTTTCCTCACGACTAGCAAGAAACAATCGCCAACGCTTGCTGTAGTGGTTTATGAATATACCATTTTCATATGTTAAGGTTGCCAGCCTCATATATATATATGTATATAACCAAGAAACAGGTCTAATTCACATTTGTAAAATAAATGTAACACTTACCCCAATTGGGTTATACAATCTCCTCGCACAGTTTAGAATGGACGAAAACAATTTAGGTTATATGCTTCCGAATCACTTGGCCTGAGAAATTCCTCTTATGACGGGTGTTCCGCGAATCACTTGGTCTGGAAATATTTTGATTCTTCTTATGACGGGTGTTCTGCAAATCACTTGGTCTGGAAATATTTTGATTCCTCTTATGACGTGTGTTCTGCGAATCACCTGGTCTGGAAATATTCTCTTATGACGGGTGATCCAATTCCTTAGGTTTCCAGTCTTAATATTTAAAGTCCTGGTCCCTTAAGATTACACACTAAAAACTTCCTTAATTTAATCATTCTATGCGCTTATATACCAACGGGCTGATCACCCGTTTGCCAGTCACTTCGATTACGGAAACAACAGCAAATGTATTTAAATACATACAAAGTATTTAAATATGCGGGTTTACTTGTAAGTTCCAAATTTGCTAAAATATTCGATCTATCACTTATAATTATGGAATTCTAAGTCCGTGTCTCACTGGCTTCTGGGAGTTTTTCTCATTTGACGATGAGATGCAATCTCTGATTTCGCTAGATTTTATTTTCGGTTTATAGTTCAAATCACAGATTGTGCTTCCGCAAAACTTTCCAATGAAATTCAATGTATATTCCTGCTCTCAAATCAAACCAATAGTTAGCTCTTTTGCACTTTCTGGGTTGGGGTGGTTTAATTCATAATCTCCCCCGGGTGTTTTAAAATATAACATTTTAAAATTCCATTGCGTGACCTCTTTCAAAATGTCGAAATGCTTCCGCCAACTCACAAACAAAAATGTGAACATATTCCTGGCGTAATACTTTCCGCCCAGATTGTCTACTCTGCCATCTATCTGTAATAATGATACAGACAGGGGCCAGCGGATGCGATAATCTAATTATCACCCGTGTGCGTGAATCCCCCAAGGCTGATTTCTCAGACGGACAATATGGCTTTCTTTATGTTGATCGGGTGAGACCGTCTTGGGTAAACAGGCACCGTCGCTATCAAAAGGTAGTCAGACTGATTGTACTGATAAGCGTATGTTCCACTGACCGATCTAATTAACCTGGTCATGCGATTCACCTGGCGGAACGTAAACAGTCTGAGAGTGGTCACCGCGAGAATAATGTAGGGCAAAATTATTTATGCCAAATAATAAGCGATGAGTGAGAGAAAAATGAAGAAAAGAATTGATACTGCCGGAGTTGACGAAAGAGTGAGAGAGAAGGGCCAAAAGAACATGTAAAAACTACAGACGTTTTGTCACAACAGCCTCGAAATTAAGACATAGTGCTCATGTAAAGCGACCTTACTGTGAATTAGGTTGACACATTTGTGCTAGTTCTAAATACAAAACATAATCAGATTCGGACCATTAGTCCCTTGGTTATTTCTTAGGACAGACAGACGGACGAAGAGACAGACAGAGACATTAAAATTAGTAGCGCTTGTTCACAATTTTCAATAACGAACGCGCTAACGATGGGAAGACAATATACTACCCGTCAAAAGTCAAGGGCCACCCTATTATTTTCAATACACTTTTATATAAGCGCATTCTTCTTCTTCTTCCGTCCTTAGCCACCGACCGTCAAAGCAGTCAGTGGCCATTACGCCTAGTGGCATCTTAGGGCAACAGCAGATAGGTTTTCTTTGCCATTGTTTCCCATCACGCCTATTGGCGTCTTTAGGGCAACGGCAAATCAATCCATTTGCTGTTGTTTCCGTAATCGAAGTGACTGGCAAACGGGTGATCAGCCCGTTGGTATATAAGCGCATAGAATGATTAAATTAAGGAAGTTTTTAGTAAAAATGGGTGCAATATCTTCCTCTGACAGTCCTCTATGCACGTTAAGCATAAAAACAACTCACCGACAACCATGGTGATCACGTGCAATTTGGTTTGCTGACCATAAATTCACATTTTTAATCTGTTTTTTCAAACTTCCGTACAACCAAACAGGTAAAGTAATCGTGCTGATTGACATTTCACGTGCAATGGCGACTTTTCATGAACAGAGTTCACTCTTAATTTGTTTTACAATCAGCAGACTTAGGGTAGTTTCATCACTTGCAAAAACCATGCCACCGAGAAGACGTCTTGACACCTTACAAAGAATGAGGGCTATAGCGTGTGTTGAAAGTGGTTTATCTGTCCGTGAGGTTGCTAGACGGCTTGCAGTGTCACTGTTACGTGCAGTCTTTGATATCTTACAATATAATACATTTGTATGCTTGTTATGTTCGCAAATATTTTGTAAACAAAATAGATACTTTTTAGTGCTTAAGGAAAAGTCATTATTGAGTTACTTCCCTTGAAAGGAGTGTCGTCACTTTCGATCGAACTCCGCGGATGAATCCAGTTTTACTGCGATTTATTCTTTGTTTGGGTAGAAATAGGTTGTTCTTGCTTCAGTGTATCTATGGCCTGAATTTATGTGTATTGTTTGTCTGGGTAGGACGAGTCTGTCTTATATCTGAATATCTTTGCATGTCTAAGTCGAACTATATGGTCTTTTGCCTCTAGAAAGGTCAAAGGGCTGTTCGGCGGATGTGTCGCTAGAGAGGTGTGATTTGGCTTCGCCCTGAGGGGGCTGTGATTTTTGTGTATCGGCTTGTCGCCGGAAAAAGTGATCTCAGTATTTATGGGGAAAGTGATAGTCGTCTAGACCTATCGTGTATGCTTTACCCCAGTGTTTATTCTTATTGCCAAGGAATGGCAGAATCATATTTCTGATACCAAGGTAACAAAAGATACTTCTTATGAACTCTTGCTAAGCCACCGTTTCTCGATAGACACGATTTGTACGTCTGAGGAAATATTTAACTAGATGAAAACGACATTCATTCCTAGCAGCACTATATCTTGTATGATGAAGTCAATTGTATCATGATAGAATCTACAGAGCAATGAGAACATTTAATGAATGACTAACTTTAATACAGATTCATTATCTGTATCCAAACGTGAGTGACAGCTCACGAGAGAAGCCATCTTGTATCCAAATATTTTGTGACTTTCAAGAAGAGAAAGGGATGCCCCGTATTATCGCTTGATGAGTCCAGAGATCACTGCTACACACGAGAACCCATTACCAACGGTTCAATATGATTATATGAAAAATATGTGCTGAACATTATTCTAAGGAATCTTCGCTAGACGAGGTTAGGTCTAGAAGCCATCTTGAATGTTGTTTATAATCTGACGTGCTTTGTCAGTAAACTCAGATGATATATATATATATATATGGGCAATACTGAGTGCTTGTCTACTGACAGTCCATTATGCTATTATTCTACATGAGTGCCCATGTATCATTGCAAGACCATTTATCCACTGTACCATGATGTATTATGCCAACCTGTGATTTGTCACTATCCGTGCTGTCGAGTGTGTACGTCCAATTAAACTGTAGCAAAGGTACACAATCGTTGGTGTCGATGACTTCCAGCCATACATGAGTGTGAGAAAAAGACCATTTGTCAACACCACGAACTCTTCTTATCATTCGCATATTATACTCACAATCTATGTCTACACACCACTGCGTAGGTCGAGTTGACATTCCATACTCAAACCACAAGCAACACAACAACACAGCATTTAGCTCTGGTGATGTTCTAGTGGGCTTATATTTATCAACTGATGATGATGAGCAAAAGAGAGTTATCAACTAGAGAGAGACTTATCAGTCACACTCTACTATCCAAAGAATTTTGGAGAGATTTCAGGCCACAGGAAGTGTGGAGGATCGCCACCGGCCAGGTCGCCTTAGATGCACCAATAGACATGATGACCGGTACCTCTTGTTGTCAGCCCTGCGCCATCGAACAGTGACTTGTTCCACTCTAAGATGTCAGCAGAGACAAACTGTAAACGTTAATGTCAGTCAAAGCACCATTCGCAGACGTTTACATGAATTTGGACTGGCTGCTCGACGTCCTGCAGTCAGAATCCCTCTTACTCCTGCTCATCGCAGAGCTCGTGTTGCTTGGTGTTGCGAGCACATCCGATGGACAAGGCAACAATGGAGTCAAGTTCTCTTCACTGATGAATCTCGCTTCACTGTGTCATTCAATGATGGCAGGATTCGAGTTTGGAAAAGACCAGGAGAGCGATTTACTGATGATACAATTCGAGAGGTGGATCGTTATGGTAGAGGTTCTGTCATGGGCTGGGGAGGTTTCTACAGACACGGCAGGACCCCACTCTACATTATCCAAGGCAACTTGACCGGCCCAAGATACCAGAACGAAATCTTGAGACCAATTGTTCAGCCTGCTCTGGAGGCCATAGGTGGTAATGCCATCCTCCAAGATGATAACGCTCGACCCCATCGAGCTCGTGTTGTGAATGAGTTTATTCAGCAACATGAGATCATCAGGATTGCGTGGCCAGCTCATTCACCTGACCTTTCTCCGAGTGAGCACCTCTGGGATGTCCTTGGTCGAAGACTGTCAACAAATCACCCCCTGCCAATGGATGTTGCACAGCTGACTGCATTTCTGCTTCAGGAATGGCAAGCTATTCCTCAGGATACTCTTCGGACCCTTGTGGACGCAATGCGTCTACGCTGTCTTGAATGCCTTGCTGCAAACGGTGGTCATACCTGATTTTGAAATGTCTATTTGTCCAATATCTATTGTGTGACTTTTCTTCTTCTTCTTCTTCTTCCTCGTTCGCCCTGAAAAGGACGGTGGTTGCGTTGTGTCTGTTTACGCCTAAGCTGTGATATCTGCACCTTTCGGTCGACACATCCGACTTCTGCACGGCATTTTTTAGGACCGGGTTTGCCTTCCCATTGCGATCCGTGCTCGCTCAGCCAGAATGCACTGCTGCAGACTGTTTCCAGGACCACCACGTGGAGGTGGAGCACGGTCTTGACCAGCTCCGGTTCGCTGGTCCTGACGCAGGCAGTCAAACTATGAGTCGCTGACTGCGGTCTCTATTGTTGCGTCTTCTGGTCCCTGTGTGACTTTTGAAAAGGTGGGTGACACACTTCAGAGCTTCATTGCGTTTGAATGTGTGTTTCCATTTCTTTACGTGACATGTCAATTTGGTAATCAATAAATGCCGTTTTGATTGATACCAATTACGTTTATATCAGATTTGTTTTATGGTTTCAACCAAGGTTTTTCTAAGTGGCCCTTGACTTTTGACGAGTAGTATATAATATTCAGGCAGAGTGATGTTTCTAGTTACATTTTGTAATACTTTTTGTGCGTGTGCACATTTAAGGAATGAGAAACGTACACTGTAAAAAAATTAGAATTCAGAAAATTAAAGTTAACTTTAATGTCAACTTTCATCTTCTGTTATCAATTATCTCTAATGTTATCTCGTGTGTTATACATTATTCCTAATGTTATCTGTCATTTCAGATTTCACAGGAAGCTTACAGAACGAACTCTGAACCGGATGCTGTCAAAATTCACAACTTCCTGGATCGCTTTCTTACTTTTCCTGTTCGTTTCAAGTCTGCTTGTCAGAGTCATCCAGAAGCTCATCTTGGACTCTCAGTCAGAGACATTTCCATTAAACCAGTTAGAAAGAGGCGTTACGTCCAGAAAAACTGCTCTAAACCAGCTGAAAGATTTTATTATGCTTATCAGAACTCCTGAACAGACCACAGACTCAGAAGTAGGACAACCCATCATTTCTAACCAATCAATGTCAAGATTCGCGAGACTAATTTCAAATGAATTAAGCATATTACAAGGTTTTGGACTGACGACTTTAACCAGCGAGCTAGGACGCTTACTGAATAAAGAAACTTCCTTGGACAACTTGGAAGAGGAGGAAACATGGCTGACAGGAAACATGAGTGATAGTTTTACCCGGCACTTTGTCACTCACAGGTTCTGTTATGAGAAGACATTCACGCCACAAGGGGTTCACCGTCAAGTTGACCCTTCCTTCTGCCCGCGTCTGATGAGTTTATTTAATGACATTCAACTCGGCCTTCAACCTCCATTATTGACGTTATTCACATGGCTACCAGATCCTCTTACAGATGTCGACAAACTTAGGCGGCGCCTTCTCTTTCAAAACTGGGACCTGCTCCGGCCAATTGTTCAGCCTGTACTGTTCTCTGATAGTCGTATGAATATGGCACTCGCTAATTCCTTTGATTGGCCATGTCTTCCTATTTCAAGTGATAGCTCTCTAGGGGTTCCCGTATTCAAAACTATGGCCAGCACTATTGCCACACAGTTTAACTCCACGTTTTACGGTTATGTTAGGTCAACGACCATTTTTGACGCTTCTTTAGTGGAAACTCTCTTGAAGTTAAAAGAGATTTATATTGACAAATATACTGGCAATCGGAGTCACTTAAACTGGAATGGACAAAAGAATTCACAAAGCCATCCTTCTGTCAGACCAGTTCTGGTGTATGGCCGAGCTCTCAGAGCTAGTCGTGCAGGAGATATGAATGACCTTCAGCACATAAGTGAGGTTGTCAACACAACAGAAGGTCACTCTTGGATGGACAGGAAGGATTCTCTTGTGTATTTCTTCTACTCGCAAGTAAACTTTTCTGACATCCCAGATTTGATTGTGGATGATAAATACTTGACCTCTCCATTGGTGTCAAGGTCAATGGCTTTAGGCCACCTGGTTGTAGATGCAAGCGCCACCATATTCGCTGTTCATATTTTCCGTGACAAAACAACGTCTGAATGGGATCGAGAATACGTGCAGACAAAACCACGTGATCCTTATTTCAACAAGCGATTGGGCGGCCAATACTTTCACTCATTAGGTATCAGAAAACCTGACAAATGGCTGAACGAAGTTGGTACGAAAGTTTCCAGAAGCGGCAACATTTTTATTGACATCAGATCTGAGGGGACTGCATGAAAGTAAAAAATTCATCACGAAATTTCTTAGTATGACACACACACATAAATATATATTTATATATCACTGATTAAATTACGTGTTTGTATTCTGTGTGTGTGTGAGGAAATGGTTGGTAGCCACGTGGAGTAGCGACGAACGTAGTATACACACATACATATGCAACATATTTCAGATAACAAGAGTTCTTGTATGTGTGTATTTTTATTTTACAATCTTATTTTTAAATCGTGTAAACAAATAAGAATATTTATTACTGCGTACTCTAATCTTGAGTGGTAGGGTGTCTAAAGCGCTTGCTTCTCGAGGCAAAGGGAAATCAGACCGCGTTACGCTTAATTCTATCCAGCTGTAAAAATGGGTACCTGACTCTGCTATGAGTAATGAATGGCCACAGCAGCAAGGAAGGGAACTGTTGAAGTCACCTCAGCCGAGACATAATACAGGAGAGGTCTCTAACACTTGAGTTCTCTACGGCAGTATATGCTCTGAGACTACCATGACCTTTGACTCTGATGTTAGCCAAGTTAGGCCAGTTTAGGTATATCACTTCCACATCGAATGCTAGGGATCTCCTGTTTCATTGGTTTGTGTTGAGCTTGATGTCCATTAGTGTCTATTAATTTCCTAAGACAACTAAAGCCCCATTCGTAAACTTTTCGAATACTTTATGAGTTCTGATTATCTGCCCCCCTAATATGATTATTTTTCCGAACAAATGGTATAATATCGAGTGTAGGTTTAATGATGATGTTAGTGCTTTTCAACATATTTTGTTTCATGGTAATACTTAGTTTGTACTTTTCAACATATTTTATTTCATGTTTATAATTAGATACTGTGAATGTGAGTATGCTATTATTTTACCTGTACAACGTTGAATTCCTTGAATTGATGGGTAAATTGTATGTGAGAATAAATGAAATCAGTATAAAAGACGGGAGAAAGGAAGGGCAGAATGTCAGACGGGCCTGCGTGCCCAATTCTCAACCCTTTGAAAATAAAGTTCGTTCGTTCGTTCGTTCGTTCGTTCGTTCTCTCTCTCTTAGACGGGCCTAAGTTCCTTTCTCTCAACACTTTGAAAATAAAGTTCGTTCGTTCGTTCTCTCTCTCTCTCTCTCTCTCTCTCTCTCTCTCTCGCCTTCTCTCTCTCTCTTAGACGGGCCTAAGTTCCTTTCTCTCAACACTTTGAAAATAAAGTTCGTTCGCTCTCTTTCAGTCCCTATTCAAACAATCGTAGACTTTTCGAATACTTTATTAGTTTTGATTACATGCCCCCCTAATCAGATTATCTTTTCTTATAATATCAATTGTAGGTTCTAATGACGATGTTTGTACTTTTCTACATATTTTATGTCATGTTTATAAGTAGTTAATGTTAATATGAGTGTGCTATTTTATTTTACTTTGCAACGTTGAATTCCTTGACATTGATATGTAAAATGCATATGGGAATAAATGAATTCAGTATGAAAGGTGAGAGAAAGGAAGGGCAGAATGTCAGACGGGCCTGCGTGCCCAATTCTCAACCCTTTGAAAATAAAGTTCGTTCGTTCGTTCGTTCGTTCGTTCGTTCTGCATTATATATCACTACTTTGACATCATTGTCCATTCTGTTAACTATGTCTATGGTGCTGAAAGCACATGTGTATTATTTATGGTGCTGTCAGCATATGTGTATGATGTCAACATCGTGGAGGGGTGTCTGTCTATGTCCAATGTGTCTATCATGTCCATGGATTTATTGTCAATGTCATTATTTTTCCTCTGTGGATTTACAAATCTAGTTGCTGTAACCTCTCATCAAGTGTTCTCATTGTGCCTTGCGTCGGGTTTCAGTGATGGGGCAGAAAAGCCTGGTCATCGACAAAATCTAGACCATCAATCTGTTGAACACCATTTCCATTGGCTGATGCCGAAGTTGTCATCTTCCAGTCTATAGCAGTAAGAACAGAAAGATGACAAAAGATATCGCTGTCACGTTTTAGTTGTTATCTCAAAAGTTGCTGTAAGCCGATCTTCGTCCAGAGTTTGGTGTCTTTTTATTTGTCCTTATTCAGTATCTGCTTATCAGTGCCAGCACAATCAAGACCACAGGGTCATTTATATTTAGACATGCGTCATGATGTAACCGACGGAATCGATGTCTAGGTTGAACCGGACGCGCGTCGCCATAACTCTTATTAAAATAAAAGTATGCTATAGCAGGCTTATCAGGCACATCAATTATTGTAATTACTAAAGCTAGGATTTTAATGACCTAAAAATTGCAAGAAAATGACCTATACAAATGTATCTATGACCCAAATATCCCCCCCCCTCCCCTCTCCCCCCCCCCCCTTTTTTTTTTTCCCCCCCCCCCCCCCCCCCCCCAAAAAAAAAACCAAAAAAAAAAAACAACAACAAATGCCCCACAAAATAAATAAAAAATGACCTAAAAAAACACAACTTTCTTTTTTAGTTTCCGAGCCAAACTAACATTATTTTGTATTATTAAAATAAGAAAATGAAAGGCATAAAACAAAACAAAAAGAACCTAGCAAATATAATTTACTGTCTTGTTGTTACTGTGCCAAACTGAAATTCTTTGTTACTAACCAACAAAATATTACCAATAAAGCAAACCAAAAAGAACCTAACAAATATAATTTACTTACTTACCTAGTCGTTCCCCTTCTACCGTGAGGTGTAGAGATTTGGAAGAGAGAGCGCCAGACTATCCTATCGGCTGTCTTCCTCCTGGCCTGGTTCCATTTTAGTCCTCGGTCCTTCAAAGATTGTCTAATGTTGTCCTTCCAGCAGACTCTGGGTCGTCCTGGGGGTCTGGATCCCTGGCTCTTTGTTTCCCATGCTTGTCATGGTAGCCGATCTTCTCCCATTCTGCAGACATGGCCAAACCATCTTAATTGGGACTGTTCTAGTTGGATCTGCAGGGGGTAGGATTTTAGGCCTTGACTTATCGTCTGGTTGCGGACCATGTCTCTTCTTGTTACTTCAACCACCTTCCTCAGGTACCTCATTTCTGAGGTTTGGATTGGGCTTTTGTGGGTTGTAGTCATTGCCCATGACTCGCATCCATATGTCAAGACTGGGACATAGGTGGAGCGGTATAAAGCCATGTTCGCTTTCTTACCAACCTCTCTCTTGCTGAGGAATCCTCGATTTATGGCCTGAAAAAGTCTCCCAGCTGCTGCTTTTCGAGTGGCCAACTCTTCTTTGATGCCCCCCTTTCGGTCTATAATAGCTCCGAGATATTTAAAGTGGTTGACCTGCTCCAGGACCTGTTCTCCCAGCTTAATCTGATGTCTTCTTTCTTCTCGTGATATCACCATGAATTTTGTTTTAGAGCTGCTTATGACCATCCCTCTCTTCTCCAGCTCTTCCTTCCAGACTTGCAGGTTGGATTGGAGATGTGCCTCTGATTTAGCAATCAGGGCAACATCATCAGCAAATGCCAGCTCTGAAATACAGACCTGTCTCATCTTCCAGTACCCCACTGAATACTTTCTTGTTCTCTCCTTGCAGTCCATGAGGAGTATGAAAAGATAAGGTGACAGGATATCACCTTGTCTTACACCAGTGGTGGTCCTGAACTCTTCTGACTTATGGTTTGCTGTCCTCACATAATTTCTACAAGACTTGTAGAAGCTCTGTATAGCATGAATCAGAGGTGCTGGAATGTTCTTCCTTGCCAAACAGCCCCAAAGTTTGCTAAAGGGGACACTGTCAAACGCCTTTTCCAGATCTATAAAACAAAGATGGATCTCACTCTTATACTCAAGGGGTTTTTCACTCAGCTGTCTGAGTGTGAAGATTAGATCTTGTGTACTTCGGTTTGCTCGGAATCCGCACTGGACCTCATCCAATTGTGGCTCAGCTAGGCGTCGGAGTCTCTACTCTAGGATTCTAGAATAGATTTTACCAGGGACACTGAGAATAGATATGCCTCTATGGTTTCCACATTGTCGATTGTCACCCTTTTTGAAAATTGGTGTTATGATGGCAATCTCCCAATTTTTTTGGTATGGTCTTGTTGCACCACGCTGCCTGTAGGACCCTTAAGAGTAATAGGTCGCCTGATGCTCCCATATACTTAACCATTTCTGGTGTTATACCATCATGCCCTGCTGCTTTGTCCATCTTGATTTTTTCCAGTGCTGCCTTTAGTTCTTCCATCTTTTTGTCATCTTCACCATCATTGGTTTTCTCTTCTGTGCTAGTGGTTATCATTTCTGATGCTTCACCATCCAGGAGTTCTGAGAAATATTCTTTCCATCTTTCCATTACTTCCTTTGTGGCAGTAAGCAATTTGCCTTGCTTGTCCTTTATAAATTTGAGAGGGCGTTGTTTTTCCTTCCTCATGTTCTTTAAGGTCTTATAGAACAATTTCTGGTTTTCTTGCGCATCTTTTTCTAGCTTTTCTCCAAATTCTTCCCAGGACTTTTGTTTTGCTGCTAGCACCTTGTTCTTTGCTTCTGTTCTGAGTGTCACATATTCTCTACATTTCTCCATTTGTCCTGCTGTGTTTTTAGCTCCTAAGTATTGTTTCCATGCCATTTTCTTCTCTTTTATTTTCTCTTTGACTTCCTCTGTCCACCAAGGTGTCCTCTTTCTCTTGTTCCCAAGTCGGACTTCACCACATGCTTCTGCAGCAGCTGTCTTTATAATGTCCTTGAATTTAAGCCAGAGGGTTTCCAAGACATCAGGTTGTTCGTCTGTGTTGCTCACCGCTGCAGCAATAAGCCCCTGATATCTGGTCTTAATTTCTGGCTCTCTCAGCTTGTAGGTCTTAATGCTCATTTCTCCCGTTCGTTTACTTAGTTTCTTGCGTGATGTTGGGCAGTTCCTAGGCTGAGCAACTCTTTCAGCTGTTCTTTTGATTTTAAGCAGGTAGTGATCACTTCCAATCTCTGGCCCCCTCGAGACTCTAGCACCCCGTTCATATTTGAATGAGCTCCTCCTAACAACGGCATAGTTGATCACTGACTTCTCATTCTTTGTTGGTTCATATCTAGTCTATGCATGTATGCGCTTTTGGGGGAGCTTTGTGTTTGTAATGTTCAGATTCTGCTCACTGCAGAATCTAAGGAGTCGCTTTCCATTGTCATTGAGAGTATCTTCTCCATATCTTCCGATAACTCCACCCCATCTAGCATGGTCATTTCCAACTCTGGCATTGAAGTCTCGGAGCATGATAATTTCATCTAGGCAGTCATCCACTGTTCTTTGAAGCAGCTCGAAGAATTCCTTCTTGACCTCTGCTCTCTCATCCTCATTTGGCCCATACACTATGACCAGGTTGACTATGGTTTCTCCTTCTTTTAGATTTACAACAATAATGCGCTCCGAGACAAATCCCATCCCTTGATACTATCTTTTTGGTTTTTGGCCACAATGCAACCCACGCCCTCTTTAGCTCTTTCAGATGTGGGTACACCACTGTAGAGCAGCGTGTTGCCATCGAGATCCATGATTCCTTGTCCTTTTGTCTTTGTTTCCGTTATAGCCAGGATTTCTAGATTTGCTTTCCTCATCTCTTCCACCAGCTCCTCTTCTTTCCCATTTATACTTCTTGTGTTCCAGGTCCCATAAGTCGTAGTCCGTAGTCCGTTTCAGCTCGTCGCCTTTAGAATCAGTCCGGTTTTCTCTCTTGTAGTTCTCGTAATCAAACGTTTAACCAACAAAATATTACAAATAAAGCAAAACAAAAAGAATCTAACAAATATAATTTACCGTCTTGCTGTTACTGTGCCAAACTGAAATTCTTTGTTACTGTGACCGTGTGGCCAGAAAGGTGTAATTTTAGACTGAGTAATAGTTGTCGATCTAGTCTACGGTGTATATTTGTACTCATGTTGGCATTCTCACACGGGAAATGGGAGATCTAAACGAAACATACCTTTGTCCTCTCAAAGGAAGACACACGTGTGAGACGCAGAAGATGTAATGAGAGACGGCCCTTGGTTTTGGACATCTCGGCGCTGTCTGACACCAAGGAACACACCTTGTTGAGCACAAAACCGTGAGAGGTGTGACTCCAGGCAAGAGACATCGTGGGAATGTAACCACTAGTGGGCGGGACCTTGAATTGTGTACGTTTAGGAAGATAATCTTTATTAATTGTGATCTCATGTCATCTAAACTGAGCATATGAATCCTGATTTGCTCCTTAAAGGGATGGACGGAGCTTTGCCTGACATTTTGACGTGGCGATCATAAGGTACCGGGGAGAATAGGTAAAATTTAAACTAAAAGAGTTGAAGGCTTCAGTCAGAGCTGAGAAGTAGCCAGATCGTCATCTTGTGTGCAAAACGCGCCCTCGTACGATAACCAAGTGATGTTCGGGCTGTTGCATAGTTGAGTCTGTGCTAAGAGAGCTAACGACATTGAGAGAGTCCAGCAGTCTGTGCTGGGTTATATGGTGTTACGTAGAGAATACATAAATAGCTTGGTTATATGGTGTTGTATAGGAATTACCTACAAAGCAAACTTGTGAACAACATTGTTTTCTGTATGATTCATATGCTACCTGATAGGGTTTCATTAATAAAAGTGGGACCCCTATCATCAAGAGTTTTTCTGTGACTGCGGGACACATGTGAAAGTAGGCCAGAGAGAGTGATGACAACATTACACACGAACCCCACCAGTAATACCATTCTTCTTCACACATCGTCTTCGCACTGTCACAAAACTATCAGATGTACACATCAATATTTCATATTAAACTATGAGATGTACACATCAATATTTCATATCAAACTATCAGATTGTACACATCAATATTTCATGTCAAACTATCAGATGTACACATCAATGTGTGATGTCAATATATCAAATGTACCCCCATATAAATTTAATGTCAATATATCGAATGTGCCCCTACAAATTTAATGTCAATTTATCAAATGTACCCCCATATAAATTTAAAGTCAATATATCAAATGTACCCCTACAAATTTAATGTCAATGTATCTAATGTACCCACATGTAAATTTCATGTCAATATATCAAATGTACCCCCCATATAAATTTAATGTCAATCTATCAAATGTACCCCTATAAATTTAATGTCAGTCTATCAAATGTACCACTACAAATTTAATGTCAATCTATCTAATGTACCCCTACAAATTTAATGTCAATCTATCTAATGTACCCCTACAAATTTAATGTACCCCCATACAAATTTAACGTCAATCTATCAAATGTACCCCTACAAATTTAATGTTATTCTATCTAATGTACCTCTATATAAATTTAATGTTAATATTTCAAATATGCACAAAAAAATATTGAAATGTCAGTCTATCAAAAGTGCACATCCTTGTTTGACTATTTGAGCCCGATGCTCCAATTTCACTCACTAACTCTTTCACCAAGGCTCCAGGACTAAACTGCGGCATCTTTAGGAACTATCCCTTTGACATCAATGACAACTTTAGTGGCTACAAACAGTGTTGATTTCCATGAAGAATGTTGGCCACTGACACTAAAAATCATACCAAGTAATATATCTGTCATAATAGTCAATGTCATGCACTATGCTGGGTATGGCAGGCAAATTAATATGACTAGAACTTCTGCTCCTAGTGATGTACAACACTTCCCCAGTCACTCTGATTTTAGAAGACAGTCTTCAAAACTTAATCAATGAGCTATTCTTTCTTCAGTATTTTTTTCTTCAAGTGATAATCATTCCAGCTGGTGGCATCCTGGCAAGAGAACAAATACACCTGGCATTTCGTGCAACAGAAACCTGTTTTGGTCATTTTGAAAGAATCGTTATGTTTTGTTTGAATTAGCCCAAATTAAGTGATGCATCTTCTCACGACCGACAGTGCTTGAATTAGATCTTCCCCCTCCTCCTTGTATCTGCTTACAATTATCGGACAAAAGTTCCAGATCAGTGGCAAAGTCTAGACTGTGAAGCTGTGTTTTACTTCCATTTCTGTTGGCTGATGCTGTTTTCATAACCTAACCTACAGCCAGTAAGAAGAGAAATGGCGACATGAGGCTTCCCTGCTGTATCCCAGTTGTCATCTCCCAATGATTCTGTAAGCTGTCCTTCATGAAGAATTAGACACTTCATGTCTTTGTATGTTTTCTTTTTAGATTAATGATTTTCAAGGGGTACTCTGCAATACCTCATGAGTTTCTAAAGTGATTCTCTGTTACACTGTCAAATTCCTTTTAAAGAAGTTCATTTCTGAAGAGGTGAGTTCAATTCTAAACTTTGTTTAACTGTAATGTAGTGTGACTCCGACCATGAACTTCTTGCTGCAAACTTCAAGATCAAATTGAAAAAAGTCGTTACAAGCGACAAAGTAATACGTTATGACACAAGTGCCATACCAGAAGAGTACAGTGTCGATATTCAGAACAAATTTGACATTCTTATGGCAGTACAGGAGGAAATGACACCAGATGAACTTGCTAATAACATCAGAGATGTATATATTACAAATGCACAGAGGTTAATTCCTAAAAGAAGTATAAAGAGACGAGAATACATCTCAGACGAAACACTGAAGTTGGTGGTAGAGAGAAGAAAAATGAAGTCCAAAAAAGATACAGAAAATCAGGAGTTGTACAAGGAATACACAAAGCAGATTAAAAAACGAGTCAGACAAGACAAACAACAATACATAAACGACACCTGCAGGAAAATAGAGGAAATGCGCGAACAGGGATTGAGTAAGAATATGTTTTCTGAAGTAAGAACATTGAAAAACAGCAACTTTAAATCATCACCTCGAGCAATAAACGACAAGAAAGGCGACACTCTAACAGAACGTAAAGATATTCTGAACAGATGGAAGGAGTACTGTCAAGAAATGTATACGGAAATAAACAAAGCGGCAGATAACAACGTCATGAATGAAGCGGAACGTGAACCAGAACCTACCATAGAGGAAGTCCGGAATGCAATCAAACACTTAAAAAGTGGAAAATCTCCTGGTTGTGATGAAATAACAGCTGAAATGATACAGGCAGGAGGAGAAGGCAGCGCTCGTATATACCATGCATTATGCTGCAAGATCTGGCAAAGCGGAATTTGGCCCAAGGAATGGAAACGATCAATTTACATACCCTTGCCAAAAAAGGGCAACCTGAAACTGTGCACAAACTACAGAACTATAGCTCTTATAAGCCATGCCAGCAAAATACTTTTACAAATCATAATGAAAAGGATGCAACAAAAGCTAGAAACAGAAATAAATGAAGTACAGGCGGGTTTTCGACCAGGTAGAGGCACTAGAGATCATATATTCAACATGAGGATCATCATAGAAAAGTGTAGAGAATTCAACGTTGACCTACATACTTGTTTCATTGATTACACCAAAGCTTTCGATTGTGTACAACATCAGCAGTTATGGGCTATTATGAAAAATATGGGATTTCCAAACCACCTTATACAACTCATCGCACTGCTGTACCAAGAACAACAGGCAGCCGTAAGAATAGAGGGGGAAACATCAGAATGGTTTGAAGTACAGAAAGGAGTAAGACAAGGCTGTACCCTTTCCCCTTACCTGTTTAACATTTATGCCGAGAATATCATGAGAAACGTAAGAGATGACCAAGAACACACAGAGTTTGACTCATTTAACATCGGCGGGTACCAGATCCCGGAAATCAGATATGCTGACGACACAGTCCTCCTATCGACCAACCCAAAAGGACTTGAACAATTACTTCTGTCCACCAAAAAACACAGCGAGGCCCAGAATCTATACCTAAACACCAAGAAGACCAAAGTATTGACAACAGACAAAGTAAAGACCAAACCAGAAATTGAAATTGATAACGAAGAACTGGAAAGTGTCAATGAATTCGAATACTTAGGATCAATCATTAACAGCTCTGGCGACTGTGCAGTAGAAATTAAAAGAAGACTTGCAATTGCTTCACATAAACTAATACAGATGAAAAACCTATGGCAAGGCACAAGCAAAGAAACAAAGTTACAACTGATCAGAGCATGTATATTCCCAGTAGCAACATACGGCTGCGAGACTTGGACACTCAATAAAACAGTTGCAAAAAAGATTACATCATTCGAAATGAAATGCTACAGAAGGATGTTGAGAATACCCTGGACAGAAAAAAAGACCAACAGAGAAGTACTGCACTCACTAAACGTACAGGAACATTGGCTCCTAAATACCATCGCAATAAGGAAGCTGAAATTTTTCGGTCATATAAAAAGACATAATAGTCTGGAAAAAACAGTGATGGAAGGCATGGTCCCTGGAAAAAGGGGAAGGGGTCGACCTAGACGACGGTGGACCCAGGACATCACAGAGAGTCTGAACTTGTCTTTGGCTGATGCAGGTCGACTTGCCCAGAATCGTGATGCGTTCAGAGCAGCTGTAATGGAGACAACGTTCTGGAAAGAATATGTCACATGATGATGATGATGATGAGTGTGGCTATTTGATCTATACAGGATCTGTTTAGCCTAAAACATGCTTGAATGATCCTCTTTAATATTTTTCCTGACACTGATAGTAACATTATTCCTCTGTAATTTTTGCACGCTTGTAAATCTCCCTTGTTAGACTCATCTCTTGATCAATTTACCTGCCTTCCATTCTGCTGGTATTGCTTCTCTCTTTTAAACTACCTAGTATCAATTATGCAAATACTTTGATAGCCCCTCCAGTCATAACTGACTACGGGAATGATAGCCACTGCTTCATAACTGACTATTAAATTCTCGCCCCTACCATCATAATTGGCTCATGGGAATGTGCCCTTCAGTCAAAACTGACTATGGGAATGTGCCCCTCCAGTCATAACTGACTATGGGAATGTGCCCCTTCAGTTCATAACAATACTAGGGGAATGTGCCCCTCCAGTCGTAACTACATGGGAATGTGCCCCTTCAGTCAAACAAATTCTCTTGGGAATGTAGCCCTCCAGTCGTAACTGACTATGGGAATGTGCATCCCTTCTTCAGTTTAACTGACTATGGTAATGTGACTAATCTTCAGTCATAACTATGGGAATGTGCCCCTGAGGTGACTACTCTCAGCTGCTTTTTATACCTTATGAGCGTTGTTTTTGATCTATCTGTTTTCTCCTACACTTTCTGCTTGCCATGCACAACTTCTGTTTCGTCTAATCTGAGGTTCGCCATAGAGATCACGACGACTTGGTGTGATCGGCAGCTAAACCAGTGACCTCATGTCTCCCTTGCACATCTTTGAACCTCAGCTGCGGTCGCCCAACGGTTCTTTTGCCATTTACCTAGCTAAAACGATGTGTTTCGGGATGCGTCCACTCACCATGCGGCGGACATGGCAAAGCCAGCGCTGTCTGCGCTGTCTAAGCAGTGTATACATGCTTTGAAGGCCAGCACATGACACCTCGATATTTGTCACTTTGTTCTTCCACGACATACCAAGCACGTGGCGTAGACACAGTATATGGAAGGTATTTAGCCTTCTTTCTTGCTTAGCATAGGTTGTCCATGTCTCGCTGCCATATAGAAGCGTGCTGGTGACACAGGCATTATATACCGCAGCTTTGGTCTTCTCTAATGAGTTTGGAGTGTCCTCCAACACGCAAAGATGCGGCTCCTAGCTTTGTAATGTGGCTGTCCAATTTCTGTGTCAGAGAGAGTTTGTCGCTGATGGTAGACCTCTGGTATCTGAAGTGGTGCACCAATTGCCAATTCATAGTTATCGATAGTGATAACTGGTGCAGTTTTTCACATCCTGACCCAGTACATTGTTTTCTTTAGACTTATTGTGAGGTCAAAGTCCTTGCATGCTTAAGTGAAGCGATTCATCAAGTTCTGAAGCTCATGTTGATTTTAGCAACGATTGCAGCGTCATCAGCGAATAACAAGTCTCTTATAGTGACCCTTCTGATTTTTGTTTTTGCCTTCAGCCTTGCGAGGTTAAACAGTCGGTCATCTGACCTAGTGTGAAGGCATATTCCTTCAGTTGCATCTCTGAATGCATGTTTCAAGAGCAAGGCAAAGAAGATCCCAAAGAGGGTCAGAGCCAGGGTGCCTTGTTTAACGCCGCACTGTGTATGTCAAAGGTTGTGATGTGCTTCCAGTATATTGGACTGTTCTCCTTCATGTCTTCATGGAATGACTTTATTATTTCCAGCAATTTAGTGGGGCAGCCTGTTTTCAGGACGATTTTGAAGAGTCCATCCTTACTAACCAGGTCAAATGCCTTTGTGAGGTCTATAAAGGTGATTTATATATAAATGTTTTCTGCTCTCTTGATTTTTCCTGAAGCTGGCAGAGAGAAAAGATCATGTCTGTTGTTGATCTACCAGCTCAGAATCCACACTAATTACCTAATTAATTTGTATAATATCTCTGAAGAGGTATCAATATCTGCTTTGATGGCCTCTGCTGGAATGCCATGTGGACCAGATACTTTTCCACTTCTTCAATCTTTCATAGCACTCTTTATTTCTTCCATATGTGGTTTATCAGGGTTAACCGGTAGCACAGAAGATGGTGATCTGATGCCATGTCTGCTACTCTACATACCTTGACATCATGCACTGATTAATTTGAGCTTCTTTTTTATGTATATATAATCAAAGTGATTTTCTGTTGTGTTGTCTGGTGATAAACATGTTGCATTGTGTATTCTTTAATATGGAAACATGCTTGCTCCTACTACATGCTGATCTAAAGCACAATAGTTTATGAATATTTCTCCAGTTTAATTTACTGTCTGCTGGGGGTCGGAGTGGCTAAGAGGTATGGCATCTGCCTTGAGTTCTAGAGGTACCAGGTTCGATTTCCGAGTTGAGGGAACAAAATTTATGGAAATTTTTTTCAGAAACCAGTTCTTTTTATAGTTCATTTTCTTTTTTCCTATTCCATCCCATCTTGATCCTCACAGTGCCAGGATGTGAATGTTATAGTTTTTGTTTGCTCTTACCATCATTGCTGTACCTCCATGTTTGTTTGGTGTTTAAATATTCCAGGTATCCAATCGCAGATTCTGGCAGGGGAAATAAGCTGATAATAGATAAGTCCTTTTACTCAATACTGCCCCGGTATGTCCTGGTAACACATGGGCAATTATGCATATGAACTGAACTGATATAGTCCTCAGTTTTTGATGGAAATGTTTGTCTAAACTAGCTGACCTTTTCAACCAGAGATTAGGGAATCATAATTGGACTGATGTAAAATGAGTTATTAGTTCAATATACATAATTTGGTCCATCTTTCAGGAATACCAAAGATTATAGTACATGAAAAAAAATAATGTTGGATATATTCTTGTGTAAATATCATATCAAATTATGGAGTAATTTTCAGTTCAGGTTTTGTGTGTTTAAAACACGACACCACAGTTACCATACTGTTAGCACAAAAATCAATTTCTCAACAGCTAATCAAACATAAAGCTTGATTCATCAAATCAAAAAATATCATAAAATATTTCCTTCAAAAAGGCCAAACTATAAACAAGTTTTTAAAACAATACTATTCTTTTTACTTTTCCAAAAAGCACTGTGCAAACTTTAGGAAAACAGTGTCATAAATTAGCAGACATTCATGTTTATAGACACAACCCCAGGAATAAAACAGATTTATAATTAATCCGCAAACATTGAGTGTCAACTAGTGAACAAGGAGTTTATTACTTGGCTGTTCTTTGCCACAGATAATTACAAGTTAATGTCTGGATGAAATTCTCACAGCAATTATAATACAAGAATATTGCTATGTAAATTAAGCCAAGGTTACACCCAAAGTGTAATTGAGTGTAATAAATTAGGCTTTCTCTCTCTCTTAGTAAGAAGACAAGGCTTGCCACTTTACTGTCTATAACTGAAATAAACTTTTGTTATTAATTACTTTTCTGTGTAATATAACATGGGCTCCAGATTACAGGGACATTGATCTCAATCTGATTCAACCTCATAGAGAATTGATTTTTTTAAAAGCCATTAAATGAGATCATTCTGAACAGCCGTGTAGAGGTACGCTATTGCATTTGTATTCACAGATGAAAGGCATGTTTCTACAAGATTTCACTACTATGTTGTAAGATATTGTGATTTAGATTGACTGTGTTACAAATCTGATACCACAGATAACAAGACAGACAGACCTGCAGACAGACAGCTGACCAGACAAGTAGATAATTAGGTAGACAGACAGACAATTGTTGATACTCAGGTTGATAGACAGACAGACAATGGCAAACATATCAGACTGATTAGACACAAATACAGACAGGAAGAAGAAGAAATATATCTGATTACTGCTCTGAATACATTAAACACAAGCAGTAAGTCTGACCAGTCAGACAAACACAGTGAGGTACAATATAACAAGATAGCTGAATGAAACATTCTCAACACTGACCATGGCCGAGCTGAATGAAACATTCTCAACACTGACCATGGCCGAGCACTATCAAACTTCATTATCAAAGCTTGTGACCACGGAGCAAATCAAGATTATAAATATTTCTGTTATCGTCTGTGTACTTTATCTGACAACAGGAGGGATAATCACAAACATAATGAACATGACAATCTTAACAAAGATGGGCCTCAAAGATGGTGTGTCTATCTCCTTACTCCACCTTGCTCTAGCAGATTTTGCTGTTTGTGTATCTGCTGCTATCTGCATCTATTCATTTGCTTGTGAGCAAGTGGCATTATGGGAACTTCCAATCTTTGATATAGATCCAGCTATCATTACAGTGTACTTGGCAAATTTGTGGGAGATGTTTTATCTGTGTACAACCTTAACTACTACAATAATCGCTGTTGTCAGGTGCGCTAGTGTGGCGATGCCGTTCCACTTTAAAAGTACTTTCACCAAGACTCGAACTATTACTGCTCTGGTATTCCTGGATATCTTTACTGTAGCCATCTTTTTACCCATTCTGATCAGCTTTGAGACAGCGACAATGTTTGATAACAAGACCAACACAACCAGGACAACTCTGTTTCTGTCGGCTGCCAGGTATACAGCCCAAGACGTTAAGTCTGCCCTTGTTGATACAGCAATAACTATCATCACCCAGGTCATCGTCATGGCTTGTCTCATCATCATGACCATTAAACTGTACCAAGCGGCCAAGTTCCGCCAGATGAACCCAGCTCACAACATCCAATCATTAGGAAACAAGATGTGTTTTGCTAATTATCAAAAATTGCAATTGCATTTGTTAGAATGGCACGTACGCGCGCGCGCACACACACACACACACACACACACACACAGAGAAAGAGAGATACCTTACAGATGCAATTTATAATTTTCACAGTTTCTCTGCCAAACTCAACATTTAATTTTTATTAACAAAATAATTCCTTATTAAAAAAACACATAAAAGGCATGAAATAACAACGGAATACTTTTACAGTTTCTATGGCAAACTGAAATTTTTTAATTTAATGAATTACGTATTACAACGCACAATGGAAACTATCAAGGACACAAGTATGGACTGTGTCTACCACACTTTGTCCTTTGTCTCGTTCTCTAGAGGTAATACATACAACTGCCAGCTTTCATGAAAGGGAATCAAGAAGACAAGTCACCTCGAAAATTTGTAACGATTTAATGTTAACATAACAATGATTGTTCAGCAATGAATGTTCCTGGCAAACAACATTCGTGGTATAACATGGCTCAGACCCAAAATTCCAGGTCACGTCAACAATCGTGGCATAACATTCCTCAGACCCCGCATTCCAGGTCTATTTCTATAAACTGCCAAATATACAAATAGTACTGGTTTTTTTCCATATTAGCTTCCTCCCTTCCTTGTCTTTCGCACCGCACGGTGCTCTACAAGTCTCGGTGACGTCACAGGCATACAAGTTGCGTACCATTTTCACAAACACAACCACTAATATCATTACTATGCATATGTCTAAAATCGAGCTGTAATAAATAAATCAGTCCGTGTAATCTCATCCATCCATCTCCATCTGATGCAAACATCATAATACTAAAGTTCCATGTGGAGCTCAGGTGTCATAAATGTATAGTTCATACAACACCTAAATTATCATTCTTGACAGAAACTATGTGCAGGTTTTCAAAATTAAAAAAAAACAAACAAACAACTTTTTAAGAAATATAATTGTGCTTCATTTTGGCGAGGCGAGCGTCGGTCAACCTAGGCACAGGGTCCATTGGTTATATTAGGGGGCATGTTCAAATATAAAAGACCTTGTGGTCTGGTTTGTATTGTCTGCCAACAAAGCTTTAAACACTGAAAAGCTCCTTCCCACTACTATTGATACCACAGGAACATACTTGCTGATACCACATGAAATAAGCTACGTCAGTTGTTTGTGTCTGCTGATACCACATGAAATAAGCTACGTCAGTTGTTTGTGTCTGCTGAAAATTCACCAAGAGAAAAGTATGAAATTAAGCACAACTTTTCATGTCCTACTTTTTGTTTCAAAACTTGCTCAGTTATCTTTTGCACAGCCTTTCCCACGTCTCCATTCACACTAAGTCACTGATTATATCCTTAATCAAATCTATATGATTGTGACAAAACGTCTGAACATGCTCTTTTGTGTGATCTCTCACACCTTCAGCCCTCCAGCAGTATCCTTTCTTTTTCTTCAGTTTTCTCACTCATCGCTTTTATTTGGCATAAATCATGCCTTTTCATTTGTATTTTCCCTATTTTGCTCTATGCTGGACATAGCATGGTGAAGTCTCTAACATGCCATTCCCCTATGGCAGTATTTGCTACGGAAGTAATTATTATCTTATTCTGTTGCATTCACGCTTCACGAAAACGTGATAAGTTACGCCAGGTTATCAGATGGTCAGCGACAGTATTTTATCACAATATCGGTCTGACCATCTTTTCAAGCTACAAGGAGTGTTGAATAGAACCAGATTTGTTTGTCTGGCAAAACACATGATAACCCGTGCACGAGGCGGAACTTATGACATAAGCGCTTCCGGGTCATCCTTGCTACACCAACATTACCGTCTGCGTGACACCTGTGGGCAAACAAGAGTGATATGATCGTTTCCGGTCACTTGGTTGAAAGTAATCATTTATGTATTACATTTTAGACAATATGAGTCTACAAATACGTTTGTGAGAATGTATGCAAGACATCATATTACCATATATGGGAGACGTGACCTCTTTGCAAAAATTTTCCGTGTACTAAGTATTTTGAAAGTACCACACCCGACCTGCTTGAAATGATTGGATCTTTCTGATTAGATTCATAACAAACTTGGAAGGGAATATAGGCTGACTTTTCCCGCAGTTTTATTTCTCTGTGATTTGCAAGCTCGCCAAGACAACATCAGACCTTCGCCAGAGTGAAGAACTAGATTCATAATTCCTGTTATCCGGACCTTTTATTGGAGAACCAGATAAGACTGATAAAGCACAGGAAATCTCTTTCAAATTTTTATAAGGAACACCGGGACTAGAAAACTGAAGAAATACGGAGTCAGAAAGGGATTCTATTGTAGAATTACAGCATCCGAGACGCGTGTAAGAGAACGATTCGTCTCTTTTATTCATCTGAGCAAACAAGTCTGTGGCCACGTGTCGTGAGGCCTGATTCACAACTCGTCATTCTGACCAAACGGCGCACCATACTTTATGACAGTATATCCTTGACGGACCAATGGAATCGCATCTTCATGTATAGTGTTTACAAACGTACTAGCCTAACAAGGGCGAGCTCAAATCCGTGTAACCTTGATTCAATTGGAGGTAAGCTACAGACTTATGAGCAAAGTACAGCATGGCGGAGGTCAAGAATTCACAAATAGGAATGTTCAATTAATAGAGTGTGCAAAAATTTTCACGGGAAGTAATATGGTAATGGAGAAATCTCGAGTGGAATGCATCGAGACATCAGGCAAGTCAAACATTTTTCTGTTTAGACTACGCCTAGGAAAAGATGGTAGTATGATAATAAAAGACCCTTATCTAGAAAAAGAAAGAATAATACAAAGAGTATTTTAAGCCTAAGATGAAGGAAATCGGTCCAGGAATAAGGAGGATATGTAGATTATTGGTTTTTCATATTTGCACAGCTAGACAAATCTTCTTCTTTGATCCTTAGCCGCCGACCGTCAAAGCAGTCAGTGGCCATTACGCCTGGTGGCGTCTTGTAGGGCAACAACAAATTGATTCCACTTTGCTCGGTCGGCGGCCATCCTTCGTACACTGCCCCAACTCTGGTTCATTCCTTGCATCTCAGCCTCCACAGTCCTCCGCCAAGTTGTTTTTGGTCGGCCTCTCTTTCGTTTGCCTTCAGGGGTCCATAGCATAGCTGTTCTTGTGATGGCATCGGGGTCTCTTCTGAGGATATGGCCAACCCAGCTCCAGCATCTGCCAGCTATGATGGTGTGCATGTCCTCTTGCTTGCTCCGAGTAAGCAGATCTTGGTTGGTGATGATATTTGGCCAAAAGATTCGGAGAATTTTTCTTAGGCATGTTGTGTGAAAAGAGGACAATTTCGACATTTCCTTCTCTGTAACTCTCCAGCTCTCCGCGCCATAGAGAAGCACAGAAAGCACACAGCTCTGATATAATCCTAATTTTGTGCTTGTGCTGTACTGTGAGGACTACCAGATGTTGTTTAGACCAAAAAAGGCTGTTCTTGCTTTGTTCATTCTGTTGTTGATGTCTTTGCTTGCTCCGCCGTCTGGTGTTACTATGCATCCTAGGTATGTGAAGGCATCTGTCTGTTCCAGTTGCTGATTCCTTACTGATATGGGCTCAGGGTTGCTCACATTGAGCGTCATGACCTCTGTCTTCTTTGGCTGGACAAATGTGTGCCTGTATTTCGGAACGCCATTACACTTTAGCAGTAAAGCTCTCTCTGTCGTTCGGCCTTGGCCTATATATAGGACGTGCCCAAAATGGAAAGCAGGCCAGAATAAAAATTCAAATACAGCGAGAGCGCAAGTTCTGTCAGAGAGAGACTTCTGTATCTGAGAGCATACTGCGTGACCATTAATAGCTCGACTGTATGTACTTAAGGTAAGAAAGAATGTATAAATATATATACCTTGTATATATTTCTAATTAATTAATTGAATTGTGTGTTAGGAAGTGTGTACTTGTGTTAATAAACCACTGTGTATTTCTGGAGGCCTTTCCAGCCTGTGTATATTCAAAATAAATTAAGAATGGAAGCAGAAAGGGTGTCCATGGTTTTAGAAAAGTATTTAAAGAATTATTTCTTGATGGAATGGGACACACACCAGGAACAAAGGAAAGGATGAAAGGAATTGTATTACTGTATTGTTTAAGCTATTACTTAGTATTTTACACAAGACCTAATAATTGTATGGAGGCGTATCATGGACAAATTGCTGTAACTAAGTATTTGGATGAAAATTGTATTCACAGTGACCTAGATTGTGTTGTTACTGATATATTATGCCCTGTGCGTCTGCTTGCACACTGTCTGAAACTGTCTCTCATCCCCTACATCTGTAATAGAGGGATAGTGATAGACAATATAGTGGTTAATCAAATATGTTTCTGGTTATATCCTGTCATCCAAGTACACTTTAAAGAGTCAGCCACTACTGAAGGAACTAGTGGTGCGAGCGCCCTTGTTGTTCATAGGGACAGCCATCAAGTATCCACTGCCTGGAGGAATTTCATTTGACCTTTCCTTCCATGTCAGAAGAGTGACCGGCTTCAATTTACCAGATAAGTGGCAAAACAAGGCTACTGTTCAGAGTACTCAGTAAAACCACTATTCTAGGAAAGACATATCCAATGATGACATCTTGTTGGGCATAGTTATAGCCAGTGATAGCCTAAAATTCAAGGACAGTGAAATAAAAGTGTTATTAAGATAAAAGTATACTACAAACAGAGTGAGTTCAACCCAGAGAGAAGAACGTTCTACAGCTTTAGTGACTTTTGAACTATTTTCAAATGTTTTATTTATTTAAATGATGTAATTAAAATTTGATTTTCTTGAAAGCTTTTCAAACAGAAAAGAAAAAAACCTGTAAAAATAAATTGTAAATATTTACCAGCAGACTTACTTAAATTATTTAAGTTAAAATACAGTTCTTGTTGGTAGATAGTTTAATTAATACCCCTAGCAGAGCTAATAATATAAACAGAGGAGGATCTTGAGAGGAGCAAGTAGGAACTTAGAGTAATACATTACCATCTTTTCTAGGAACTTATACAGCTTGATCCTACCTTTGATGTCCATACACCCTTACTCTTTTCAGAGAAGGGGGTATTACTTGTAAGACCAGTCTCTTATCTGGCCCTATCCTGGTATCACCTGATACAACTTTGTGTCCAGGATACTTTATAATTTCTATAACAATCAACCCTCTCGTGACAAGTTTCATGATGAAAATGGACCCCTGGGACGTGATAAAACGACTGATGTAATCAGAAAACTTTGTTACTGGGAAACATTTTGCAAAGACGTGATTGACTACGTTACCATATGTAGGACTTGCAAGATACGAAATATGAAAGCCCTTCGAATACCGTTACAGGAAATGACCCCATCACATTTTCCCATGGAAACAGTCAGTATTGACCTGTCAGGACCATACCCTCTCACGTTGGCGGGGAGGAAGTACCTGTTACATAAAGTAGACCAGTATACTGTATGGCCAGAAAGTTTCCCGCTCAAGAATACTACATCTGCGTTGGTTACAGATTTCCTTTTTCAAGAATTTATTCCACGTCATGGATGCCAACGTCGCATCATAACGGACAATGGAAAGCAGTTTGTAGGAGAGCCATTCCAGTCAGCACTTAAGCGGATAAACATTCAACACACTACCACATCCTTCTACCACCCTCAATCAAATGGCCGGAATGAAAGGATGCACGGTACCCTCCATGATATTCTCTCCAAATACATCGACGGAAATCATGAATATTGGGATATACACATTAACCATGCGTTAGAGGCCACCAGAGTTAATACATAGTCACAATATGCCTCAATGGGCGTGTAACGGGTTCCTTACATAGTCACAATATGCCTCAATGGGCGTGTAACGGGTTCCTTACATAGTCACAATATGCATCAATGGGCGTGTAACGGGTTCCTTACATAGTCACAATATGCCTCAATGGGCGTGTAATGGGTTCCTTACATAGTCACAATATGCCTCAATGGGCGTGTAACGGGTTCCTTACATAGTTACAATATGCCTCAATGGGCGTGTAACGGGTTCCTTACATAGTCACAATATGCCTCAATGGGCGTGTAACGGGTTCCTTACATAGTCACAATATGCCTCAATGGGCGTGTAACGGGTTCCTTACATAGTCACAATATGCCTCAATGGGCGTGTAACGGGTTCCTTACATAGTCACAATATGCCTCAATGGGCGTGTAACGGGTTCCTTACATAGTCACAATATGCCTCAATGGGCGTGTAACGGGTTCCTTACATAGTCACAATATGCCTCAATGGGCGTGTAATGGGTTCCTTACATAGTCACAATATGCCTCAATGGGCGTGTAATGGGTTCCTTACATAGTCACAATATGCCTCAATGGGCGTGTAATGGGTTCCTTACATAGTCACAATATGCCTCAATGGGCGTGTAACGGGTTCCTTACATAGTCACAATATGCCTCAATGGGCGTGTAACGGGTTCCTTACATAGTCACAATATGCCTCAATGGGCGTGTAACGGGTTCCTTACATAGTCACAATATGCCTCAATGGGCGTGTAACGGGTTCCTTACATAGTCACAATATGCCTCAATGGGCGTGTAACGGGTTCCTTACATAGTCACAATATGCCTCAATGGGCGTGTAACGGGTTCCTTACATAGTCACAATATGCCTCAATGGGCGTGTAATGGGTTCCTTACATAGTCACAATATGCCTCAATGGGCGTGTAACGGGTTCCTTACATAGTCACAATATGCCTCAATGGGCGTGTAACGGGTTCCTTACATAGTCACAATATGCCTCAATGGGCGTGTAACGGGTTCCTTATATAGTCACAATATGCCTCAATGGGCGTGTAACGGGTTCCTTACATAGTCACAATATGCCTCAATGGGCATGTAATGGGTTCCTTACATAGTCACAATATGCCTCAATGGGCGTGTAACGGGTTCCTTACAGAGTCACAACATGCCTCAATGGGCATGTAATGGGTTCCTTACATAGTCACAATATGCCTCAATGGGCGTGTAACGGGTTCCTTACATAGTCACAATATGCCTCAATGGGCGTGTAACGGGTTCCTTACATAGTCACAATATGCCTCAAAGGGCGTGTAACGGGTTCCTTACATAGTCACAATATGCCTCAATGGGCGTGTAACGGGTTCCTTACATAGTCACAAGATTCAATTAAATAGAATTCAGCACCAAGCATTATGTACAATTGCAGGTGCAATCAGATCAACATCCAGGGGTGTCCTGGAGGTGGCCTTAGGAGTCCTTCCTTTGCAACTTCAGAGAAAGGAACTAAGACTAAATTACATGAACAAAATTATGTTGGAGACTCATCCAGCTTTTCCAGTATTTGCTAGGTATCACTTAACAACAACTCAGAACAGGTTCTTGAAAACCAGGTTGGAAATGCATGGAGGACCTAGTACACTTTGATGCCCTAAATGCATAAATTAATAACAGTAGTATATACAAGCCGGTGGTACCACCACGGGAACTCAAGAAACCAGGTATAGACTACAACATGGCATGCATAATTAATAAAACTGACATGGCTAATATCAAAAACACAGCAAGGAAATATATTCAACAAATATCAAAGTACAGTATTACAGTGTACACAGATGGATCTAAAGGAGATGATAACAAACTGGGGATAGGAATTTATGTTCCCATGTGGCAAATGGTGAAAGGATATAGTATAACAGATCATATATCTATTTTCACAGCAGAGATGGTTGCAATTCTTAATGCTCTAGAAATCTTCTCTCTAACAACCATCTTCATAAATTAACAGACTCACTTTCTGCTTTTCAAGCTATAAAAAAAACTAATGAGAATGCAGTAGACCAGATGTAGCAGAAGAGATATTACTGGCAAATACTTACCTATACTCTAGAGGATGTTCTGTTCTAATAGCTTGGATACCTTCACATGTTGGCATAAAAGGAAATGAAAAGTGGATAAAGAAGCTAAGAAAGGTAGGTAGAAACCAAATAAATGTGGGCATGAGTAAAACAGAGATCAAAAGCTTAATTTAAAGAATAATAACCGATGAGTGGACAGTAGAGTGGGATGGAAGCCTGTAGGGCAGACAAGCATATAATTTGTTCAAGACTCTAATGTGTCAGGTAGGCCTAGAACTAAAAATTTCTAGCAATAAGAAACTTCTTAGACTGCAACTAGGAATGGGCTATTTCAGAATAGAAGAACCTTACTATGCAGAGTGTCTAGAAAAAAATAATATAGAGCATTTCCTACTAAAATGTAGGAAGTATGAACAACAGAGAAAATCAATATTAGATTATTTACAGGCATGCACTTTATTCATAACTGTGGAACAGCTGTTGAGAATAGATAGACCTAGAGAACTGCACAATATAGTAAAACAGTATATAACAAGAACTAAAATTAATATATAAGAATCAATGATGGTGTGAGGATAAAGGTTAGTCTGATGGGGTGCTCATGTGGATGATGGCAGATAATTGGTGGATTGAGTAACATTCCCGACACCCCTGGGCTTTCTCATCCTTTTCACCTTGTTAACAACAGGGCAGTTATCACATACTTTTTTTGTGTGTGGAAAGAGGAGGGTACACACATGCATTCACACAATTTTACAGTTTTGATTTACTCTATTTGGACTCTCAGCTTCCACAGTTCTCCACCAAGTTGTCTTTGGTCGTCCTCTCTTTCGCTTTCCCTCGGGGGTCCATAGCATAGCTGTTCTTGTGATGGTATCAGGGTCCCTTCTGAGGACATGGCCAACCCAACTCCAGCGTCTGCCAGCTATGATGGTGTGCATGTCCTCCTGGTTACTCTGAATAAGTAGTTCTTGGTTGCTGATGGTGTTTGGCCAAAAGATTCGGAGAATTTTCCTTAGGCAGATTGTGTGGAAGGAGGACAGTTTCGACATTTCCTTCTCTGTTACTTTCCAACATTCCGCACCATAGAGAAGCACAGAAAGTACACAGCTCTCATACAGTCTTAATTTGGTGTTTGTGCTGTATTGGGAAGACTTCCAAATGTTGTTGAGAACAGCAAAGGCTGTTCTCGCTTTATTCATTCTGTTGTTAATGTCCTTGCTTGTTCCGCCGTCAGGTGTTACTATGCTTCCTAGGTAAGTAAATGTGTCTGTCTGTTCTAACTTCTAGTTCCTTACTGTTACTGGCTCAGGATTGCCCACATTTAGTGTCATGACCTCTGTCTTCTTCAAATTGATGTTCAGGCCAACCTGCTGGCCATACTTATTCAGTCTATCGGTTTTGTCTTGAATGTGTTGGTGTGAATGCGCGAGTAGTGCAATGTCATCTGCATATTCCAAATCTTCCAGTGTAGAAAACGTTGTCCATCTAATTCCTCTTGGACTGCCCTCTGTTGTCTGGCGCATCACCCAATCTGTGACTGTCAAAAATAATGTTGTTGATAAGGGGCATCCCTGTCGTACTCCTGTTTTCACTTCGAAAGTTACATTGCTCGATCCAACACTGCACGTAAAGTTAGAATAGAGGCTTTTTATAATGGAAACAATGCGGCTGGGAATTCCATAAGCCCTCAGAATTTTCCATAGGCTGTCCCTGTGTATGCTGTCGAAAGCCTTTTCAAAATCAACAAAGTTAATGTACAGCTGTCTCTGCCACTCTGAGCACTGCTCTATAATGTTCCTGAGGGTAAATATATGATCTGCACATCTTCTGCTCTTTCTGAAGCCCGCTTGTTCTTTCCTCAGTTTATGGTCAACTGCTTTTGAAATTCTCTGGATGATTATCCTGCCTAGTATTTTGCTGGGAACTGAGAGGAGGGTAATTCCTCTCCAGTTGTTGCAGTCTGCAAGGTCACCTTTCTTGGGCAATTTGACAATTATTCCTTTACTCCACTCTGTTGGTGTTGTCTCAGTTTCCCAGACTTGTGCAAATAGTGGTTCTAATAGTTCTGCTGCTAGTTCGGGGTCTGTCTTGAATAGCTCAGCATTCAGATTGTCGTGACCAGGCGCTTTTCCATTTTTTAGCCCTTTGATAGCTGTGATAATTTCTTCTTT
The DNA here is from genome assembly GCA_024509875.1 of Oreohelix idahoensis. Taxonomy (NCBI): domain Eukaryota; kingdom Metazoa; phylum Mollusca; class Gastropoda; order Stylommatophora; family Oreohelicidae; genus Oreohelix; species Oreohelix idahoensis. Next base: position 85,981 of record JAMPIV010018534.1, read on the forward strand.
TCGTGGAATGTCTGTATTTACGTCTAAGTCACTTTCAGCCTCAGGAACATTCAGCTGAGTCTCTGGTGGTTCCTTATTCAGTGTTTCTCTGAAGTGCTCTGCCCATCTTGTTTCCTGCCCCTGTGCTGTGGTGATGAGATTTCCTTGCTCGTCTCTTACTAACGTTATGTTGTTTGAATGCGATACACATTGTCTTTAAAAAAGAAACCTTCTCACTGACAAATACTGGATTGGTTTGGTTTGGTTTGGTTTGGTTTAAGGACTATCTTCATTGCACATGGACTACTCCATCAGTGCTCCGATCTCCTCCCTTAGATCACACAAGGAGGATCTCAGCACAGTGCACAAACTCCATAGCACCGGCAAGAATCTTTATGTGTGTATATAGGAATCACACATTCTATAAATATTTTTGTGGTGGGTAGGTTTCTAATTTTTAAATTTTGTCAGGGCAGCGGCCTGATAGGCCTACTCTTTATGATTTCCAACTGCCGTGGGATTTTTAACGTGCGTAACTTGCACATGGGACCTCCTATTTTTTCACCCTTATCCGAGACGGCTAGACATCCGATCTCACTACCCATGAGACCAGGGGGGAGTATGACATCATTAGGACCACTGGTTCTGAAAAAAATGTGTTCATACATTATTTTCCCTCAGCTGGGAATCGAACCCGGTACCTCTAGAACTCAAGGCAGGCACTGACAAATACTGCCTCTGTATATGTTTAATTAATTATTATATGTCATTTTAAACTATGTATCTGGGAGCCGCGCTGGTGTAATGGCTACGGCGTTGTACTGGCGACCAGGTTTTCATGGTTCAAACCCGGGCATCAGCGTTTGAAGGAATGTTTACGACCAGAAATTTTACTGAATAACCTGAAAGGCTCCTGCACATAAATCCTGACCGGGTTGGAAGGAAAGTCCACTGACCCCCCAGCCTTGCAATGACATGTCATTGGGCCAAAAGAGCTGGAAAGCTCAAGTGCCCCTGGTTAGAAAAAAAAAAAACTATGTATCTTGTATAATTTATTAATACATTTTTCCAGAGAGGTTTCATGGGTCTTCATAAGGATTTTAAAGATCCAGAATAGGCCTACAAGTTTTCATCTCCACAGGTTGACAAGTGCGCAGGGTCTACCTGGAATAATGACAACCGTTGAATCACAACAAAGACAGTTACCAGATGGTATTGTCTTATCTGTTATACACTGAATGAAACAGTGAAGATGTTATGAACGTCCCGTTACGATTTGTAAAATGTATCGTACTGGTGCCATCCGCACGCTGCAAGACCAATTTGATATCCAGTCAATCATTATAATTAGAAATCCTTTTACAGTTAAAATTTAATGTAACCTGATCAAAAGTAACATATTAATGCGAACTCCTGCTATTTACATTAACCAATAATAATATGACTTACTAAAAGAAGACAATGGGGGAAAAATTGATGTTTAATTTGGGGGAGTGGCCCGGCGACTGGAGCTGTTTTCACTACCTTCCGAATCAACATCAGATACATTTAAACTGAACATTTCTGAGACATTGAGCAAGAAAAAAAGGTGGTGGATAAAATATTACAAGTACTGCACTACACACATCTACATTAACTAAACAAACTAGAGGAAAAATAATGGCTGCGCATCGCAACAGAGGCAAACAAACCTATTGCAGGTGTCACGGGACGCGAGTAAGTCTGCAATTAAATTCCTAAAACCTAATGGTAATATTTTGTCGGTAAATTTCTCACTGAATGAGTGTGTATTTCGACTTTCTATACTGATTGTCGGCACAGACATCGTTTTCATCAGTCGTGAAAAATTGACCAATTTTACAAGGAATGTTGACATAACAATAGCCATCGCTCGGCGTGAGTCTTGTAAACGTAATAACATTCACCTGTAGAAAGTCATAAATGTCGCCCAACAGGGAGACATTACATAAACAGTCCATCGCCGGACGTCGCGGGTGTGTTTACACAAAGCCAGTAATACCCAATTATTATTTTGGCTAGTAATAGAACATAATGTGCAGTCGGCGACAGAAGGCCAAGTAATTTTACAATGAGTATTGTGGTCAGTCGTTCAGACAAAGTAATATTGGATTAAAGGAGACTGAAAGTCTGAGCCAGGGACAACATGAAAGCAGTATGAATACGAAATTATAACGAGAAGAACAACACTGTACGTGCCCCAAAAGACGAACGCAGACAAGTTGTCTCGGATAAGCAAAATATGAGAGCGACCATAGCAAAATAATACAGGAAATTTTACACAGTTTGAGGACGGAATGTCTGACTTTAGGAAAACAAACGAAATTTCACATGACACAGGAAGCGAACCCGAAAAAATCGCCCTAGGCGATCCAGACGATATATAACCCAACTATATTCATTGCTTGGCATTGGTAAGAGAAACCATTCCGCCAACCAAGACTTGGGGTTCTAGATTTCACGAGAAAGAATCAAGACATTGTGTCAGTGAAATTCGTATAGGGACACCAAGGTTAGTGTAATATATTTTGTACTTTATCATTATTATGTCTTAACTTCATTCAGATAATATATACATATTTTCCATAAATATAACACTGTAAATACCAGTCACGTTTATTATAATATTATATTTCACACTAATAAGTACAGGTTGCAATAAACGCCATGCAAAGAATTATTATATTTGTAAGATTGCACAGTTTCCAGTAACTATAACGAAGTAAATACAAGACACTTTTATTTTGCCTCTTACATTACATGTTAAACGTGCAGTAAACACCGCACAGCCCTTTCTTATAGTGATAAGATTTCACATACAAGACACTACAGGCGTAGCATAGTTTACGGGATACTTACAAAGGGTTCATTATTTTATCCATCACAGTGGTAGAGACAGGGACCATTTGAGATACTCATCCTTAGTCTACTACGTGGTTGGCGTTAATCACAGGACAAGCTTTAGAGTAGGGCCGACCGAGATACTGCGACGACACGCATCTCACACGTAATTAACGGCAACAACCTACCAATACTCCACGGGGGTCAGAAAGGAATTTACCAGGCGGTGAAGGGTCTTTCTATCATCGACTACCCACCCAAAAAGAAAGCAGAAAATACCCAGAAGGATTGCTGCATTTCTAAATAGCTGTCCACGTGAAATTTAATGATCTGAAGTGGCAGTCGCCAACGGATGATTTTTTACAACAAGTGCCTTTGAGAAATTTAATGATCTGAAGTGGCAGTCGCCAACGGATGATTTTTTACAACAAGTGCCTTTGAGAAACTATGATCAAAAGCTGCAAGAGCAGCAGACGGGAGATTTTGTAACCCCAGTGCCTACCAAATTTATCGAGATCCTAAATTACATGCAGTAATGGACAGATTCTCCCTGTACAATTGATGCACCAACAAATACGAATATACAACATATTTCCATCATCGTCACCACATAAGCAAAATACCAAGACAACAAAAGGACATCTGCATAACAGACGAAGTCTCACCCGCCTAACATTGTGTTCAACCTCACCCATGAATAAGACACCTCGGACGCTCGGGACAATGTCAACACAGGCATTGTGAAAGACAAAAATACAAGCCGTGGACACCTGGCGAAATCGAGTGAACCGTCCAATGTTATTGTAGGCAGACAAAGACTTGTCCATTGTGTTCAAACAACCAGAGTTTATTGACAGTTAGCAAGAGACCAAGAAACACAAGATATCCTTTTTGTTAGTATTTAGGAGTTACTTAAATTCATCATCATCACATAGGGTAGACTTTAGATTCATTTGTGTATTTTGCATTAACTAATATCTTTCTTCACAGGGATAGTTAATGTTATTTCTAGTTGCATTTGTATCAGTGTAATTGAATGTTGTTATATTTCAGAACATTAATAAATGTTGTAGTTGTGTTACCAACACACGTTATCACATATATAGAGAAGGAACGAAAGTGTGCGAAAGAGACATACTGTTCTTCTTCTCTTTCTCTTCTGTTCACTCAGTGTAATAGGGGAGTGGGGGCTCGTTAGTATATAGAGGGGGAGATAGAGTGGTAGGAGGTATATGTCACGAGATCCAGAATCACTGGGGCTATATGCTGGGAATTCATCCCAAAGTCTTATATTCACCTTCTCCACTCCTGCTGCTCATCTTCAACCGGGTGCCAGGCGAATCTGAGCCATTGACAAAGCCGGCACCTCACAGATAACTCTCTTTGGTTACCCTCACAGGGGTAACTTTGTGACATAATTGGGGGCTCGTCCGGGATATACCTTGGGACTTGCCCTAGACTAAAACATTAAATAATTCTTTTTTGCAAATTTTGTATAAACCTATTCACTGTCTTCTATACTGTTCCTTATTCTACTTAGGTAGAGGGAAAGAACACAGAATAGAGTATTAGATAACTAGATATTCATATTAGATATTAAGATTAGATATTCATAGTATATTAAGAAAGACATTGACACATGTTAGAAGATTACACCGTATTAATTTATATGCACTTTATTACTGCATCTGGTTACCAATATTGATTTGTTGTCATCATTATAAATTTACCTGGATTTTTGGTAGTACCACGTGGGACTCGATCAAAAGGCATTGTTGAAGTCGGACGCTTTGAACGAGCGACCCGACATTGTGTATTCCTTTTGTTCACAAGTGGACAATAGCGACTAAGCCACTGAGACGAAACATTTTAGTATTGTTTTCTTGGTAGGCAGGCAGTTGATGGTCAGAAATATTTGACTGGTATTCTTAGCAAGCCTTAGAATTGTATTGCCAAGGTTTTCTTTACTATTGTCATTTACCTGTACGGCTGTAAAGGTTATAGCGAAGCATACGGGAAATTTGTTTTGGTTCTCCCTTTGGCCAAGGGCACAAATTTTTTCTTCGCCCTATATTTTTTTTCTCTCACATAATTTTGAGTAGCGATAGGCAGATTGAATTCTAGCTTGATCATGGCAGATTTGATGCAAATTCGCGCTGCGATTATCCAGGAAGCAACTAGTTTAAAACTAGAAAAAGGAGAACTTATGGAATATGTGGAAAAAAATGTTAACGGCGCACAAAGAAGAGAGAAAAGACAAACTTGCAGAGCAAGAGAGAAAAGATAAACTAGCAGCAGAAGTAGAGCAAAGAAGATTGACATTAGCAGCGGAGAAGGGGAGAGAGAAGCCAAGAAATTAGAAGCTGAGAGAGAGAGAGAGGCCGAGTATAGGAGATTCAAGGCAGAGTTAGAGAGAAATAAGGCAGAGAGAGAGCACGAACTTCGGATGAAGAGGTTGCTTAAAGCATTTGAACTATCCACAAGAGTTGAACCAGAAATATGTATTTCGGCCCATGAAGTGGCAGACGAGCTATCATATCGCCTAGAGGACACACCATCTTCGCCTTGCATTACGACATATGCAAAGAAATCTGCAGGAGAAACTGATTACGAGAAGGGCGCAGTTGACCGGTATCAGGGGAAGAAAGACAACTTGCTTTGCAATCCACATAGACAGGAAACTCAACACAACTCCTTTTCTCAGAACCAGAGGCAAGGGGAAAAATGGTGCCGGTATTGTCGCATGAAAAATCACTACACCAGTGAGTGCCGAAACCGCCCTCCTCTCCATCGCTTGGCGTATATAGAAACCCGAACAATGAAGGACAAAGAGTCCCGGAGAAAAGAGGGGGAAAAATCACACCCGGCGGTAGTTAATTCAATGGATTCCAGACACCGATGCAGAGATAACGGAAAGTTATTAAAAGGCACAGAAGAACCCACTCTAATTGCGAGCGGTACCTTCGATGGATCTTGCAAGGGGACTTCGAATAAAACAATTTCACCTGGCATCACAGGGAAGAAGAAAACAGGCACTTGTCTCCTGACATCAGGAGAACAATTATTACCTTTACTCCACCGGCCCTTCTACGTGGAAAGAAGCGACCGGACAGGAACGGGCATTCGCTATTATCCACGGAAATAGACAGTTGCACACATCGCCTAAGTCTGCCTTTACCCAAGACGAGGAAAAGTCAGATCCTACCACTTTTAAAACTTACGGAGAGAAATGTGTGCCTTTAGAAGGTATAACAACACATACGATTATCGGGACAGGGTGGACGACGGACACGGAGGCACCCCCCGACTCTCTTCAAAAGGAGGTAGAAGAGGATTATGAGGAGAAAAGTGTGGTAGAGCCGGCGGGGATACAGCAGCTCAACACCCATGGGACTCCGATTCTATATGTAGGCGAGACAAAAACTAAGCGGATAGAGAGAAGGAAAGACACCAGGCGACACAAGAGGAAACAGCTTGGTGTACGCGCTTTATGCAAGGCACAGCGCAGATGCGCGAAATTTACAACACACTGTACCCGATATAAATGGACAGATGGGTTGCACCGTATCTTGAATTATGACCATTCCACGGGCAAGATACACAAGATACGTAATAAGGACAAACAAGGGCCAACTTTGATCCGTCGTTCGGATTCAAAGATTGGTTAGCAGAAGAAAGAAGTGGGAGGGGAAACATTTTTTTATTTCGACAGAGCGAAGAAAGACACACTGAGAGTTAGTGTCAATAAGAATGGACCACTCAAAAGAAAGAAGAGGTTTAAACCTGGCAACGAATATTACAAGGACCCTAATGCAAAGGGGCGGAAAAGGAAAAGTGATATTGTAGGGACGGCGACTAGCGCCCGGATTCCCTCGGAACACAACGTTGTCAATAGAGAAAGAGCGGAAGAGGTATTCGATTCCAGGCTGGAATTCGATTCGAAAATCAGTTCAAGACTGGTTAGATCAGAACAATTGACTGATGGAACTGTGGAAATTCAGGTCACAGGTAACGGCGATCCTCCCAATGATGGCGGCTATCGCCCGGACTCCCATTGAAGGCAGATATGTCAAGGGAGAACTACGAACGGCAGTTTTAAATGATCATACATACGAAGTCATTTTTAGGCTACAAATATGTGAGTTTTAGGAGACACTCGTCAATCAAGAGTCACAGCTGCAGTGCAGACAAGTGACCAAGCGAAGGAGAAGAGACAAGGAGACGAGGTTCACTTCCAATCCGCAAGAGCTGAGACAAGCTCAAATGAACGATAAATCGGTAGAACCGTGTTTTAAGAAGAGACTGAAGGGAGTCAATCCACCAGAACCAGGAGACTGCTCTTTAAACAGCAAGGACAACTCCTTAGGAAAGTAGGGTGAGAAGAAAAAGCGCGGATATGAGTATAAGCAACTGGTAGTACCAGCACGATATAGATTTTATATCTTAGGTATGGGACATGCTAGTGAATCTAGTGGTCAGGTCAGACAATACATCACTACGCAAAGAATCACCCACCATTATTATTGGCAGGGAATCGCAGGGGACATGGATCAATTTATCCGATCAGGTCCTGAATGCCAGAGAGGGGCATCAAATCATGGGAAAAGTGAGGAAGCCACTGTTAAGGGAAACAGACTACGTATGAAGAAGAGGAGGCGTCAACATGACGGAGAATATAATACGACTGGTCCTAAGTGTGAGCTAGAGATAGGCAAACAAGTTTTACTGTTTATGCATAGTAAACAGAACAGGTTACTGATTGGATGGCACGGGCCATACGCAATGGTCGAGAAGGCATCTCGAACCAATGATAAGATTCCAATGGAGAATCAGCTGGAAATATATAATATTATTCTGCTAAAGAGATACTTAGCCAGACACATAACTGAAGCGGCCAACTTCAGGACACGAGCAGCCACAAAGCATTTGAATAATTAAATTCCTAAAACCTAATGGTAATATTTTGTCGGTAAATTTCTCACTGAATGAGTGTGTATTTCGACTTTCTATACTGATTGTCGGCACAGACATCGTTTTCATCAGTCGTGAAAAATTGACCAATTTTACAAGGAATGTTGACATAACAATAGCCATCGCTCGGCGTGAGTCTTGTAAACGTAATAACATTCACCTGTAGAAAGTCATAAATGTCGCCCAACAGGGAGACATTACATAAACAGTCCATCGCCGGACGTCGCGGGTGTGTTTACACAAAGCCAGTAATACCCAATTATTATTTTGGCTAGTAATAGAACATAATGTGCAGTCGGCGACAGAAGGCCAAGTAATTTTACAATGAGTATTGTGGTCAGTCGTTCAGACAAAGTAATATTGGATTAAAGGAGACTGAAAGTCTGAGCCAGGGACAACATGAAAGCAGTATGAATACGAAATTATAACGAGAAGAACAACACTGTACGTGCCCCAAAAGACGAACGCAGACAAGTTGTCTCGGATAAGCAAAATATGAGAGCGACCATAGCAAAATAATACAGGAAATTTTACACAGTTTGAGGACGGAATGTCTGACTTTAGGAAAACAAACGAAATTTCACATGACACAGGAAGCGAACCCGAAAAATCGCCCTAGGCGATCCAGACGATATATAACCCAACTATATTCATTGCTTGGCATTGGTAAGAGAAACCATTCCGCCAACCAAGACTTGGGGTTCTAGATTTCACGAGAAAGAATCAAGACATTGTGTCAGTGAAATTCGTATAGGGACACCAAGGTTAGTGTAATATATTTTGTACTTTATCATTATTATGTCTTAACTTCATTCAGATAATATATACATATTTTCCATAAATATAACACTGTAAATACCAGTCACGTTTATTATAATATTATATTTCACACTAATAAGTACAGGTTGCAATAAACGCCATGCAAAGAATTATTATATTTGTAAGATTGCACAGTTTCCAGTAACTATAACGAAGTAAATACAAGACACTTTTATTTTGCCTCTTACATTACATGTTAAACGTGCAGTAAACACCGCACAGCCCTTTCTTATAGTGATAAGGTTTCACATACAAGACACTACAGGCGTAGCATAGTTTACGGGATACTTACAAAGGGTTCATTATTTTATCCATCACAGTGGTAGAGACAGGGACCATTTGAGATACTCATCCTTAGTCTACTACGTGGTTGGCGTTAATCACAGGACAAGCTTTAGAGTAGGGCCGACCGAGATACTGCGACGACACGCATCTCACACGTAATTAACGGCAACAACCTACCAATACTCCACGGGGGTCAGAAAGGAATTTACCAGGCGGTGAAGGGTCTTTCTATCATCGACTACCCACCCAAAAAGAAAGCAGAAAATACCCAGAAGGATTGCTGCATTTCTAAATAGCTGTCCACGTGAAATTTAATGATCTGAAGTGGCAGTCGCCAACGGATGATTTTTTACAACAAGTGCCTTTGAGAAACTATGATCAAAAGCTGCAAGAGCAGACGGGAGATTTTGTAACCCCAGTGCCTACAAAATTTATCGAGATCCTAAATTACATGCAGTAATGGACAGATTCTCCCTGTACAATTGATGCACCAACAAATACGAATATACAACATATTTCCATCATCGTCACCACATAAGCAAAATACCAAGACAACAAAAGGACATCTGCATAACAGACGAAGTCTCACCCGCCTAACATTGTGTTCAACCTCACCCATGAATAAGACACCTCGGACGCTCGGGACAATGTCAACACAGGCATTGTGAAAGACAAAAATACAAGCCGTGGACACCTGGCGAAATCGAGTGAACCGTCCAATGTTATTGTAGGCAGACAAAGACTTGTCCATTGTGTTCAAACAACCAGAGTTTATTGACAGTTAGCAAGAGACCAAGAAACACAAGATATCCTTTTTGTTAGTATTTAGGAGTTACTTAAATTCATCATCATCACATAGGGTAGACTTTAGATTCATTTGTGTATTTTGCATTAACTAATATCTTTCTTCACAGGGATAGTTAATGTTATTTCTAGTTGCATTTGTATCAGTGTAATTGAATGTTGTTATATTTCAGAACATTAATAAATGTTGTAGTTGTGTTTACCAACACACGTTATCACATATATAGAGAAGGAACGAAAGTGTGCGAAAGAGACATACTGTTCTTCTTCTCTTTCTCTTCTGTTCACTCAGTGTAATAGGGGAGTGGGGGCTCGTTAGTATATAGAGGGGGAGATAGAGTGGTAGGAGGTATATGTCACGAGATCCAGAATCACTGGGGCTATATGCTGGGAATTCATCCCAAAGTCTTATATTCACCTTCTCCACTCCTGCTGCTCATCTTCAACCGGGTGCCAGGCGAATCTGAGCCATTGACAAAGCCGGCACCTCACAGATAACTCTCTTGGGTTACCCTCACAGGGGTAACTTTGTGACAGCAGGCGACCATTTTTGTAAAAAATATCCATCTTTTATGAAATACGGAAACATCGATGACAGAAAATACAATGTATGGTAACCGATAGGTGTTCAAAAATTATGATACAGTTTTTGTGTGTGTTTTTTTTTTTTTTTTTTTTTAGATTGAATACTCATAGTGTCGTTTTATATCAAATATTATCTGCAAATTAATCTACAACATTCTACATCTTGTTTTGATCGTGTACCTTAATAAACTGAAGGATGGGGCCAGATGGGACATTTGGTCATCAATGTCACCAGATGAGATAAAATGGAAAATGGCAAAATAGTATAGTATCACGGAAAATACATCCATAACAGTATAGTTTCATGGAAAATATATCCATTTTCACTGCAGAGATGGTAGCAATAATAAAAGCACTAGATATATTCTCTAACAACCCTCCCAAGAAACTAACAATTTTAACTGACTCTCTTTTAACAATTCAAGCACTTAGAAACTTACGAGAATGCAGTAGACCTGATATAGCAGTGGAGATATTACTGGCTACTACACACTTATATTCTAGAGGATGTTCAGTCTTAATGTCTTGGATACCGTCACATGTTGGCGAGAAGGAAATGAAAAGGCATATAAAGAAGCCAAGAAAGGTAGATCTGATAAAAATCTAATAAATGTAGTGATGAGTAAATAAGAGCAGATTTAATAACCGATTAATGAAAAATAGAGTGGGATAAAAATCTGAAAGGAAGACATGCATATAAGATATTCAAAGCTCCAAGAAGAAAATGTCAGATATCTAGGGAATTGAACATTGCCAGTTATAAGAAACTTCTCAGACTACAGCTGGGAAAAGGCTATTTCAGAATAGAAAAACCTTGCTGTGCAGGATGTCTTCAAGACAATAATATAGAGCATTTCTTGTTAAAATGTAAGAGGTATGACCAAATGAGAATACCAATATTAGATTATTTGCAGGCATCAAATTTACTTATAAATATAGAAGAGGTGTTAACATTAGACAGACCTAGGAAACTGCATAATATAGTCAGTAAACCAGCCTTGAGAAGAAATATTTGAGGCCTTTGAACTGTGGATATATAGAAGAATGGCGTACATCTCATGGAATGACAAGAAAAAAGCAGATAAAGAAGTTACAGGAAAGCTGGGAATTAAAGAAGTATTAACGAATTAGATCAAAGTTAGATCACAAATATTGGCCATATAAACAGACATAACACCTCGCTGAAGACCGTCCATCTGGCTAAGTGGTTAGAACACTAACTATCGCGGTAAAGTTACCAGGTTTCCGGATAGAAACCTGGCATCGCCACGCTCCAGTCTACCCAGCTGTAAATGGGCACCTGGCTCATGTCAGTTTTTGAGATGCAAAGGCACTGGGACGGGAAGTGGTCACTCACCTCATCAAGCTGGGCCTAGTAAGATGAAGTCTTTAACGCTCCAATACGGCAGTGTCTGCTATGGCACAGCCTTTACTAATGACCTTGTTGACAACCATAATGGGCATAAGAGGAAGTCGGCACTATAAGTGGGAAGATAACATCAAGATATGGACGGGAAAATTGATGACACATAAGGTTAAGTCGGCAACTATAAGTGGGAAGATAACATCAAGATAAGGACGGGAAAATTGAGGACACATAAGAGGAAGTCGGCACTATAAGTGGGAAGATAACATCAAGATATGGACAGGAAAATTGAGGACACATAAGAGGAAGTCGGCACTATAAGTGGGAAAATACCATCACGACATGGGCGGGCAAATTGAGGACACATAAGAAGAAGTCGGCACTATAAATGGGAAGGTAACATCAAGATATGGACGGGAAAATTGAGGACACATAAGAGGAAGTCGGCACTATAAGTGGGAAGGTAACATCAAGATATGGACGGGAATATTGAGGACACATAAGAGGAAGTCGGCACTATAAGTGGGAAGGTAACATCAAGATATGGACGGGAAAATTGAGGACACATAAGAGGAAGTCGGCACTATAAGTGGGAAGATAACATCAAGATATGGACGGGAAAATTGATGACACGTAAGGTTAAGTCGGCAACTATAAGTGGGAAGATAACATCAAGATATGGACTGGAAAATTGAGGACACATAAGAGGAAGTCGGCACTATAAGTGGGAAGATAACATCAAGATATGGACGGGAAAATTGAGGACACATAAGAAGAAGTCGGCACTATAAGTGGGAAGGTAACATCAAGATATGGACGGGAAAATTGAGGACACATAAGAGGAAGTCGGCACTATAAGTGGGAAGGTAACATCAAGATATGGACGGGAATATTGAGGACACATAAGAGGAAGTCGGCACTATAAGTGGGAAGGTAACATCAAGATATGGACGGGAAAATTGAGGACACATAAGAGGAAGTCGGCACTATAAGTGGGAAGATAACATCAAGATATGGACGGGAAAATTGATGACACGTAAGGTTAAGTCGGCAACTATAAGTGGGAAGATAACATCAAGATATGGACGGGAAAATTGAGGACACATAAGAGGAAGTCGGCACTATAAGTGGGAAGGTAACATCAAGATATGGACGGGAAAATTGAGGACACATAAGAGGAAGTCGGCACTATAAGTGGGAAGATAACATCAAGATATGGACAGCGAAGAGTATCGGAGTGCACCATCAAGACAAGAGACAGAAGAAGTTGAGTAGGTTCATCCGAGACACACCAGCTTTCTCACTCATCTCCTCTTGGTCAACAACGTGGCAGTTGTAAGAGTTTTTCAATTGTTTTGTTTGTTTAGGTTTTTTTATGGAATGGGGAGGGTATACAAACATTCACACCATTTTACATTTTTGACGTACTCTATTTTGACTGAATAGAATGGGTAGATGATGCCATATTTTGATATCAGAATTATTATCTTGAATTGACCAATCAAGGGTGTCATTTTTTTAATTAAAAGAAACAAGAAAAAAAAAAAAAAAAAAAAAAAGACCGAGATCAATTGCAGCCGACCTTTCATCTGAAGATGGTAGTTGATCTTATGTCATCTTTTTTTAAAAATTTATTTAAAGATGAAAATATCCCGTTCAACCTCTGTGGGTTATATTTAGGATTTATCTTGTTTTCAATTTAAATAATATGATCAACTGCCGATATGGGAAAGTGGTTTGGTTTGATTTTTGAACCCCGCACTTGAAAACTGGTGTTTTTTCTGTGCAAGGGATACCCGGTTCAACCCCATATGGGTTATAATTTAGGTATATAGTGTTCATCATTCCATATAGTGTATTACTTTGTTGTTTTTCTTGTATGTTGGCTCTTCCAGGCTGTAATTTATCTGCCGTTTGTTGTGGCAATGTGTAATGTCTATGGTGCCTATAATGTTTCTTCTTCAATGATACCATATTGCTCCCTCTCTGCTGGGCTTTTGGTGGTTTTGGATTGGTGGTTTTTGTTTGTTTGTTAATTTCAGTACAGTGTCCAGTGACAATGATGTCGAGTTTTGGGTTCTCAATTATTCCATTAGTGGTTTTGTGTGCTGTTCGTATTGCTTGCATGTTAACACATAATGTGCTATGGTATTTTTTTCCAGACATGTTGCACAGCAGGGTTCCTCCACCGTGAAATAGCCTGTTTTTAGTTGAAGTCGAATCAGTTTTCTGTTGCATGGTATTTTTGGTTCTTTAGATATCTGACATGTACGGTTTGGATCTTTTTTTTTTTTTTTTTTTTTTTTTTTTTTTGCGTACGCCCGCTAATACTCGAGGCGAAATCTCAGGTTATCATTTATGTCTAACCTGACATTGATTTTACGTGAGTATCCCTTTATTTCTTGTACAGAGACAGGTGTCCCTCGCCATTCAGGCAAATACTCGCCGATTTAAGAGGTACCCATTGCAGCTGGGTTCGGGGCCTCAGTGAGCCACGCAGAGACTCGGCTATCGGATCCAGAGACTCCTTGCAGCCTGGGTCGGCTCAGGAGCCGTCCCGTGGCCACAAGGAGCGGGCAATTCTCCGGCTCGAAGAAAACAAAAACAAGGACAATCCCTTCCGTCGAGGGTAGGGTGTAACCACCACTCACTTCAAATGTCCTCGCCAGTTCTCGAGTTAATCCAGTCCAAATCCCGGTCGACGAAAAATCCTCAAATGCCGTCGCCCGGGTTTGATCCTGTATCACCCGGTCGCCAGAGCGGTGTTGTAACCACTACGCTAGCGCGGCTCCCTTTTTTATTTCAAAGTTTTAGCAGTTTATAGGCGTGTCTGTCTTTCTGGCTCTCTTTCCAGTTTTCTTTACTTTCCTTTGCAATAATATTTCTAAATATTCTTTTGATCTCTGTTGTGCCTAACCCTGAGTTTATGTGGTTTGGGCTCCTTCTTCCTGTTTTTGCTTCCCTGTCGGCCACCTCGTTTCCTTCTATTCCCACGTGAGAGGGTATCCATGCTAATAATACTGAGCAGCCCTTATTATTTAGGCGTGTACTAAGTGTGACGAGTAGGGTGCAAGTGGGTGGATGTGGAAGATCAAGCAACAGACATACACCGCCCGTCTAGCTCACTGTCTAAGGAGTAATACACCAACTCCAACAACCATATCAATCTCCGTGAATATATTATATCATAAATAAGTCACAATGGGCGCAGGGCCATTACAAATATTGGAGACATAACAAATCCCGAGTATTCTACTATCACTCTGATCCTCGGAATAACTACAGCCACAAAATAGGCTACTTCATAAATCCACTGAACAACTCTGGCCATCTACTCGCGCACTACTGTAGACATCCACCCTTCTCTTCTCTACGCTCTTGCCTGTCAACTGTCTACTCTCTACTGACTCAACTCTCTACTGACCCAACACACTACTGACCCAACACACATCTGTCTCTGACTGACCCCTTTCCTTAGTATTCACCAAACACGTGAAAACCTTCCACACTCCACTGAGCTTCATTCACGCATAACGATAGCTAGCAGCTTGTCTTAATCTCTGCTCACAACATTGCTTGTAACTAAAATATTACAAGGCAAGCATACCAAACTCACAACAACTCAAATGACTAATTAAACTCCCGCTGGGGCATGGGAACATTTATACATGCAAAACACCCTCAAACCACTCCGTGACACTAAGTTGCAACACTTCTTCTGCTATGTCTGGTCGGCTACATTCATGTGGGTTTCTTAGTGCTTGAAGAGCTGACAGTGAGTCAGTTAGGATTGTTAGCTTTTTGGAGGGCTTGTCAGTAATTATTTCAAGTGCTTTTGCTATTGCCACCATTTCTGCCGAGAATATTGATGCGTTTTCAGTTAAACTAAAACTTTTCTTTACCTTCTAGGCTGGTATGTGTATTCCTATTTCAAGTTCTTCATTTTCTATCTTAGAACCATCAGTGTCTCCTTTCAGGCTACCCGTCATGGGAAAATTCTTCACAAATATTGAATGGGCTGGGTGGTTTTTGTCAATTAGGACTTTGGCCATGTAATTCAGTCTAAGTTCTTTTCTTCTTAGCTTGAGGGGTATTATTCCTAGTGCTACCTCTAGTGCTTCAAGTGATGTTGATCTTGAGGCTCCAGCTATTGTACATAGTGCCTGGTGCTGTATTTTGTCCAATTTTTTCTTATTGCTGTGAGCTGCAGAGTCATATACTATGGTTTCATAGTCCATTTCGCCCGTTACAAATGACTTGTAGAACATGAAAAGTGACTTGATGCTTGCTCCCCATCCACTACCTTTTAGGTATCTCATCATATTAGTGAGTCCTCTGCATGGGAAAGTGGCATCACACCTGACAAATCATTGTACATGGGGCAAATCACAATTACCAGTTATGCGTGTATCTTTAAAAAAAAAAAAAACCCAAACAAACAAAAACGACATAAAATCAAACAGAAACTCCAAACAAGAATAATATTAAGGGGAAATGTGTAAAGGCCTGGTGGTTCCAGTAAAATAACTGACTTTAACATATATTTAATTGACTTTCATCTATTAAAAGTCATATGTATTGTAAGAACAGCATCAGACCTTCACATTCCCAATTACTATATATACTACTCGTCAAAAGTCAAGGGCCACCCTATTATTTTCAATACACTTTTATATAAGCGCATAGAATGATTAAATAAAGGAAGTTTTTAGTAAACATGGGTGCAATATCTTCATCTGACAGTCCTCTATGCACGTTAAGCATAAAAACAACTCACCGACAACCATGGTGATCACGTGCAATTTGGTTTGCTGATCATAAATTCACATTTTTAATCTGTTTTTTTTTTTTCAAACTTCTGTACAACCAAACAGGTGAAGTAATCGTGCTGATTGACATTCCACGTGCAATGGCGACTTTTCATGAACAGAGTTCACTCTTAATTTGTTTTAAAATCAGCAGACTTAGGGTAGTTTCATCACTTGCAAAAACCATGCCACCAAGAAGAAGTCTTGACACCTTACAAAGAATGAGGGCTATAGCGTGTGTTGAAAGTGGTTTATCTGTCCGTGAGGTTGCTAGACGACTTGCAGTGTCACACTTTACTATCCAAAGAATTTTGGAGAGATTTCAGGCCACAGGAAGTGTGGAGGATCGCCACCGGCCAGGTCGCCCTAGATGCACCAATAGACATGATGACCGGTACTTCTTGTTGTCAGCCCTGCGCCATCGAACAGTGACTTGTTCCACTCTAAGATGTCAGCTGAGACAAACTGTAAACGTTAATGTCAGTCAAAGCACCGTTCGCAGACGTTTACATGAATTTGGACTGGCTGCTCGACGTCCTGCAGTCAGAATCCCTCCTACTCCTGCTCATCGCAGAGCCCGTGTTGCTTGGTGTCGCGAGCACATCCGATGGACAAGGCAACAATGAAGTCAAGGTCTCTTCACTGATGAATCTCGCTTCACTGTGTCATTTAATGATGGCAGGATTCGAGTTTGGAGACGACCAGGAGAGCGATTTACTGATGACACATTTCGAGAGGTGGATCGTTATGGTAGGGGTTCTGTCATGGTCTGGGGAGGCTTCTACAGACACGGCAGGACCCCACTCTACATCATCCAAGGCAACTTGACCGGCCCAAGATACCAGAACGAAATCTTGAGACCAATTGTTCAGCCTGCTCTGGAGGCCATAGGTGG
This sequence comes from Oreohelix idahoensis, assembly GCA_024509875.1. Lineage (NCBI taxonomy): Eukaryota > Metazoa > Mollusca > Gastropoda > Stylommatophora > Oreohelicidae > Oreohelix > Oreohelix idahoensis. Next base: position 103,352 of record JAMPIV010018534.1, read on the forward strand.
TAATGCCATCCTCCAAGATGATAACGCTCGACCCCATCGAGCTCGTGTGGTGAATGAGTTTATTCAGCAACATGGGATCATCAGGATGGCGTGGCCAGCTCATTCACCTGACCTTTCTCCGATTGAGCACCTCTGGGATGTCCTTGGTCGAAGATTGTCAACAAATCACCCCCTGCCAATGGATGTTGCACAGCTGACTGCATTTCTGCTTCAGGAATGGCAAGCTATTCCTCAGGATACTCTTCGGACCCTTGCGGACTCGATGCGTCTACGCTGTCTTGAATGCCTTGCTGCAAACGGTGGTCATACCTGATTTTGAAATGTCTGTTTGTCCAATATCTATTGTGGGACTTTTGAAAAGGTGGGTGACACACTTCTCAGCTTCATTGCGTTTGAATGTGTGTTTCCATTTCTTCACGTGACATGTCAATTTGGTATTCAATAAATGTCGTTTTGACTGATACCAGTTACGTTTATATCAGATTTGTTTTATGGTTTCAACTAAGGTTTTTCTAAGTGGCCCTTGACTTTTGACGAGTAGTATATATTAACTTTTGTTCTTGTTAAATACAGTAATGAAGAGTTTATGTAACAATATACGTATATATATATATATATATATATATATATATATATATATATATATATATATATATATATATATATATATATATATATATATATATATATATATATATATATATATTTAGGTGGGGATCGAAATTTAGACTCTTTGCGTTGTCCTTGACACCTAACAGAATGGTCATATCAAGAGTCCCACAAATATTTAAGTAGTCCGGGCTTCTCTCGACTTCAGGCTTTTGGATAGAGCAGACGTTAAGATAAACTTAGATTTACCTGGTCAACAAAATATGGTCATCTTGACATTTATTCTTAACAACAAATATCATGTGTATGAAAGACAGCCAAAGTTACAAAGCGTGGCCAGCTATAGTTCCGTGCTCATGCTGTGACGAAACGTCTGTAGTTTTTACATGTACTTTTGGCCCCTCTCTCACTCTTTCATCCACTCCGGCAGTATCACTTTTTTTCTTCATTTTTCTCTCACTCATCGCTTATTATTTGGCATATTTTGCCTTTCCATTATTTGTGCTCTGAAGCCGCACGCAGACTTGATTACGTCCTGAAAGGGTAATTAGACCGGCCAGCGGTAATACGCATATCAATTCAATCAGTCTGACCACCTTTTGATAGTGACGGTGACTGTTTACCCAAGACGGTCTCGCCCGATCGACATAAAGTATGACATATTGTCTGTCTAATTAAGCTGTCTGAGGGACGGGCGAAAACACAGGTGATAACTACGTAAATAGCTTCCGCTTAGACCATCCCTAGGTAATTATCACGGTTAATCTGTCTGAGAAGACGATATTGGCGGAAGGTAGCATCTGGGGAGAATTAGTTCACAGATTTGTATGTGAGTTGTCGGCAGCATTACGACATATTGAAAGAGGTCACGCGTTGGGATATTAATTTAAAATTATAAAACACGTGGGGGATATACTGAATTAAAACACATCAACCCAGGGCTAAAGAGCTAACCATTGGTTTGATTTGAGAAGCAAGAATAGACAATGAATCTCAATGGGAAATTCGGCGGAAGCACAATCTGGGATTTGAACTGAGAATGAGAGATATAATATAGTGAAACTGGAGTCTCAGATCAGACTGCATCGCAACGTCAAATTAGCAACTCATTAAAGCAAGAGAAAGAAGGATCGGACCTAGAATTCCATAATTATAAGTGACAGATCGAGTATTTGGGCAACTTTGGAACTTACAAGTAAACTCGCATATTTAAATAAAAATACTGTAAACTTAAGGGACCAGGACTTTAAATATCAAGACTGGAAACCTAAGGAATTGGATCACCCGTCATAAGAGAATATTTCCAGACCAAGTGATTCGCAGAACACCCGTCATAAGAGGAATCAAAATATTTCCAGACTAAGTGATTCACAGAACACCCGTCACAGGAGGAATTTCTCAGGCCACGCGATTCGAAGCATATAACCTAAATTGCTTGCGTTCATTTTAAACTGTGCGATGAGATTGTATAACCCAATTGGGGTAAGTGTAACATTTTTATTTTACAAATGTGAATTTGATCTGTTTTTTGCTAAGTGGATATAAATATATATATATATATATATATATATATATATATATATATATATATATATATATATATATATATATATATATATATATATATATATATATATATATATATATATATATATATATATATATATATATATATATATAAATATATATATATATATACATACATATATATTTGATGCTGGCAACCTCAACATATGAAAATAGTACATTCATGAACCACTACAGCAAGCCCTGGTGATTGTTTCTTGCTAGTCGTGCTGAAAACTGACAGCAGATGTGACCTAGACACCGACTAGAGCAGTGATGGGTAATGATTACATCACACGTGCCTCAAGTGTATCATATCATTTTGTGAGATATACAAGGGGATTGACATAAGTCTTGGGCCTGACCATAAAAGAGTCACAGGAGGAAGATGAAACTTGGCACATTTAAAGTTCATCATATTTGCACTGAATGTGTGAAGTACGCGTTTGTTTCTTCAATTGGTTTTCCAGCTACGGTGCACGGCGCAATGTACCCTATTGACCGGATCTGCTGCTCCAAAGATTTGACAAAACAATGGAAAAGAAGGAGGCCAGAGCTGTGATAAAATTTCTGATGTTTCAGGTAAAAACACCTACAGAAATACACAGAGAGATGAACCAGTATTTCGTGATTCTTGTCCTTCATATACTTCGGTAAAAAACTGGTGTCAACAGTTTAAGTGCGGCCGCTCAAATGTTGCTGATCTGCCAAGATCTGGTAGACCAGCCTCAGAGTGCAACGATGAAAATGCACCAAGAGTGAAGAAAATCATTGACCAGGATCGAAAAATGACAATTGTAGAGATAGCTAGTAGAGTAAAACTAAATGAAAGAACAGTTTATAGAATTTTACAGAACAGACTGAACATGAAAAAAGTGTGTGCACGCTGGGTTCCGCGACTGCTGACAGGTGAACAGAAGCAAACGAGGGTAAATTGCTGTCAATAGTTGCTCAAAAAGTGTCAGTCAAAAAATTTTTTGGAGAACATGGTGACAGTAGATGAGACTTGGGTACACCATTATGACCCCGAATCCAAAATTGCCAGCATGCAATGGAAAACCCCGGGCTCCCCAACACCTGTCAAGCCGAGAGCGCAGAAATCTGCAGGAAAAGTGATGCTGACTGTTTTTTGGGACGGCAAAGGTGTCCTTTTGAAAGATTATCTGCCTCTTGGCAACATAGTTAATGGACAGTACTATGCAGATCTTCTCACAAAACTAAGAAAGGTTATGACCAGGAAACGAGGGATAACGCGCACTCAAAATTGTCCTTAGTTTCAAGACAACGCGCCCTCTCACAAAGCACGGCTTGTGCAGCTAGCAGCCAACGATTTGAATATTGAAATTCTTCAACACCCTCCATATTTGGCTCCATCAGACTTTTTTCTATTCCCAAATCTTAAAAAACAGCTAAAAGGAAATCATTTTGACAGCGATGAAGAGGTTATACTGGCATGTGATGACTGGTTTAGTTTGAAAAATAGGGTATTCTACTCCAAAGGTCTTTTCAAGGTCAAGCAGAGATGGCAGAAGTGTGTCAATTCAGACGGTGGCTATATTGAAAAAGAATAAACACTATACAAAATTTCAGCTCTCTGTGACATGTCCTTCATGGTCAGGCCCAAGACTTATGTCAATCCCTTTGTATGTAACTTGTTAATGTTAGTTCAGGCACAAATCAGTATTCGCGCCGTCCAGACACATTTTCCCAGTTTAATACCCAGAAGAGTTCTGGTGATTTTTAATTATCCTCTTTGAGCTACGCTGTGTACTCAAGAATTTAATTCTTCTGAGATATTAACATTGGTGGGTGAACAGCGAGAGGATGCGTCTGTTAAGCTTCCAACTCGGTGTACTTAGCAGAGGCATTTATCTTTTCTATTTTGTCCAAAAGTTCGTGGTTACAAGCTATCAGACGTTTTGAAGTACTAACGTTTCTACGCCGCTAGTGTGAGAGAAGATCATTAACACTGACCGCCTTCATGGGACATGTTATGTGGAGAAGTGCACTCATCACCAGAAAGAAGTGACGAAAACCACGGCGACAAGACTCTTACTTACTTACTTACTTAGTCGTTCCCCTTCTACCGTGAGGTGTAGAGGTTTGGAAGAGAGAGAGCCAGACTATCCTATCGGCTGTCTTCCTTCTAGCCTGGTTCTATTCTAGTCCTCGGTCCTTCAAAGATTGTCTAATGTTGTCCTCCCAGCGGACTTTGGGTCGTCCTGGAGGTCTGGAAATTACTAAATAAATAATACTAAATACTATAATATACAAAATAAGGGATGAAAAATCAACAACACTGCTGTAAAATGATCGAAAATCTAAATTGCTACCCTGCTTTGCAGTAGTGGTCAAACAGTGGCCAAAACTCAAGAGTATCTGGGTCGACAAAGGTGTTTACCTTCGCACAAGATTACTCTTGGCAGAGATGTAGATAGAAGTGCAATGACAAGATAATTCAGAAGTCAAGAACCATGCAACATAGCGATGAGCAATGGTTAACTTATATCTGTCCGTCGCCTTTTGTGAAGGATTTAAGCAATGGTTTTTAGCCCGTTCAAGCCCAGAACTGCGTTAATTCAGCGAATTCCTCTTACAATGGTATAGCTCTGTTTAGAAGTAAATATATGTCTAGGTATAGATATATATTAAATATTCTAGCTCATAGGTTTGCTTTCATACATGTAAGTAAACTGAATCGACTATGATTGTTTAGATTTAAAACAACAGGTAACAAATTTAATAATCAATTTGTATTAAAAGTTTAAAATAAATAAAATGCTGGTGATTTTATATTGGAATCAATTTTTCTCTTCACTGAGTTTTAGGGGAGGATATATCAAAAGTCCGTTTTGCTGGTGCATTTTTATAAGCACTTAACTTTTAGGTGAGTCCTGCAGCTGTGATTTTCGTCACTGCTTGGCGATGAGGGCACTTCTTCACACAACTTGTCCGATTTAGGCGGTTGGTGTTGATTCCCTGCGTTTCACTCACAACTAGCTTTGTTCCACGAACTTTTGGACAAAATAGAAAGAACAAAATGCCTCTGCTAAGTACACAGGCGATGTATACTATAAGGGGTGTCAGGTACAGAATTTCAGTGGCTTGCGGCGCGCAGGGGCTAAGGCTCGTCGGCTGCGCGCTAGTGTCTCTGTGTGTGTCCTTAGTTGTGAAGGGCGACGGAACGAACGGAATAATTTGTCTTCTCTTTGTTACTTTCACAATTGCCTCCACGGCTGGCGTTGTGGATTTAAAAGTTGCTACCATAAGTGAAATGGGTTCATTTTCGATACAAGACAACAGGAAGCTGAGACGCTTAGTAGTCATGACCCAAGTGGGCCCGCCCCCCTTAGAGTGTAAAGGAGTAATCGGGCCGAAACACTTGTCGGATGGGAGGACTACTTCTGATGATCAGATTGCTTCCTGTTGTATCGCTCTGTAAAGAGTTTCCTATCACTGAGTTGGAAGCTTAACAGGCTTCTCGTTGTCCACCTACCAATGTTAATCTCTCAGATGAATTAAATTCTTGAGTTTACACAGTGTAACTCAGGAAAGATAAACAAAATTAACCAATATTCCTCTGGGTATTAACTGGGAACTGTGTCTGGACAGCGCGAATAATGATTTGTGCCGGAACTAACATTAACAAGTTACATACATCTAACAAAATGATATGCTACACTTGAGGCACATGTGATGTAATCATCATTCATCACTGCTCCAGTCGGAGTCTGGGGTCACCACTGCTGTAAGGTTTTCTAGCAAGAAGAAATCACCATCGCTTGCTGTAGTGGTTTATGAATATACTCTTTTCATATTGTGATAGGGTGGGCGAGATGATGATGATGCTGTTGTGATATGTGATCACTTTCTTGCACACCCGCAACCGACCCGATCAACAATAAAACTCTTGATTCTAAGGCAGGGGCTGTATTTATTTATACAACCCGTTCAGTGACAAAGAGCACACTGAAGCAAACATTAAACAAATAAACCAACAAACAAAACACCTAGCCAGTGCTCTATAGCTAATCTGAAACAGAAACAAAGCACCGGCTAGTTAAAATCATAATAGTTAAATAATCAGAAACACTATGCTCTCACCTGTCAAACTGTCCTTCTTCCACACTGCGTGAAACATTCAACTATCATGCACACACACGCACACACACATGCATGTCGTCTAGCGATACTAGTATAGTGTTGTGCATGAGGCTGGCAATCTCACCGTGTAACATAGATTGCTACTGAAACCACTACTGCAAGAGCACACACTCAGCTATCACACACTCATGCATGTCGTCCAATGAAACTAGTATGGTGTTGTGCATGAGGCTGGCAATCTCACCATATAACACAGATTGCTACCGAAACCACTACTGCACGAGCATATGAATACTTTGTGAGGGCTTCATGTGGATGCCAGCCACATTGGTGGCCCCATGCTCCATAAGGAGCGAGAAGAGAAATATATATCTCCAAGTGAGCCCACGTGCTCTCACAAACCATTCTACACATCACAATAATTAAATCATAACAAAATGGACATAGAATAATATTCAACTATATGTACAACGAATACTCTCCTTAATTGGCATAAACCACCACCTCGCAACTGATCCATCTCAATATTCATCCCTGCACTCTGAAGCATGTCGTATATGCCGACTGATGAGATTGGGAACTCATCATATAAAACACATTGTTACAGAAAAAACCACTGCAATAGCATAAAAATGCTTCTTGTGGGCTTGTGATGGAAACCAGTTGCATTGGTGTTTCCATGCTCCGCAAGGAGCAAACAGAGAAACACCTCTGTCTCCAAGTGCCTTACGCACAAAGGAGTGGTATAGCGCTCACCAGAAATCTAAATACCTAAAGCTAGATTCATCTTCTCAAAGGGAACTTTAGCCCTACAAAACTGTGTACACAACAGATGTAATTAAACTAATCTCAAAGTAACTAATTATATATATATATATATATATATATATATATATATATATATATATATATATATATATATATAATATATATATATATATATATATATATATATATATATACAGCAGTATTATGATCAATTATTGTGAAATACACTTTAACCTAAACTATCCCTTCCATTACCGGGGAAAATTACCTTAACCTGCTTTCACCCACGTGTCAATTCACACAATATAACATAGTGTAACATTATAGGCTTATAACACGTGATAACTAAGAGTGTTAATGCAGACTCCCTGGCGCCTTCTTTATACACATGCATGATGACGCGCCGCCTTTATACACATTGCATGATGCTTTTCATGAACACGTAGCTGCCATCTTAATAACAGTTAATATTATCTAAATTCTAGTCCCTGATAACATCTCTGTCCAGTTCCATGTATCTAATAGTTTTCTACTATATTTGCGTTTCCTGCCCGGTCTGATGAATGAAATAATTGCTACTAAACACTTACAGCTGTGATTTGGACTTAACAATATTAAAATCTATCCACACATATTTTCACTCATCTATCATTTCAGAACTAAATCTAATGTCCTGGAAGAAATCTCCTTTGGAAACACATCTATTTTTCTATTTCATTAAACATTAGAACAGACTCACGCTGAATATAATTTCAGAATTATAGAACACTAATGTTAATTTGCTTTGAAATCAAACTCACGTGTTCAAGGCATCTATACTGTAGATCGACTCTTGTTTTCTGGTTTCTTTGGGGCGACTGGCGAAGAGAGAGATCTCTGCTGGCCTGGCACTTCTTTATATAAGCCGCTAGGGCAAATTGCTCAACTTAGTCCGCGGCGCGTATTAATTGGGTCACTCAAATAATACGCGATGGAATGCTCTTAAAGGAGCGAAAACACAAATATAACCCACAAGAATTTCTAGAGCGAAAACACAAATATACACACAACTAATTTTTAGGCTTTATTGTGGCCTAGCAATATATCTTCTTGAAGATTTTGTGGTAATCAGGCAGTGAACCACGGAGACATTTGTGATGACAAGATGGCGCTGTCACATATTCCCCGCCTGATTTTGTTGTCGTCCCGACAACATCACTACCTCTGGCGTCTCAGTCGAAATCTCTCAGATCGTTGGTACTGCGCATGACTCTTTCTGAGCGGCGATGCTTTGGGCTGAGCTTCTGTAATAGGTACAATACGGCTGGGGACCCTCTTGGTCGTCATGTCCCTAGTTGTACGTTGTTGGGCTGGCAGTTGCTGTGGTTTGGAAGATTCATCTACTTGTACAGCGTCGCTGCTTGCTTGAGACTTCTTGTCAGTGCATGCAGCTGTGGACTTTGTAGGGGGATTGCTCCTGCCGTGCTTTACACTCGTTTTGTATTGACGGTGGCTTAACTTCCCCACAATCTGCTTTTGATGAGTCTCCTCTTCTGAACACCGATGTGCACTCCCTCCTATCTGCTTAGGACGAGTTTCCTCCCCCAAACGACTACCAATTTTCTCGGCGCCCCCAGGGTGACAGTTGTCACGGCCATCTCTTGGCTTGCACCCTAAAGGCAACCTAGTTGTGGCAGTACGCTTCGGGAAAGAGCTCCTTGAGGGACAGGCGTATATCAAATGTTCAGTGGACTTGCACCCAAAGCATCGTTTTGGAAGCGGGCCTTGAGGGCATTTGGCTGCCATGTGGTCTGAGAACTCTCCACAATTGTAGCACCTCAACCTGGTAGGCTTTCTCTGTGCCATGGGTCGCCTCCTACTTCCTTTACATTCTTGACCGCCAATGCCGCACACATAGACTGCTTCCATGCCTTGGACAGATGGTTTGCTGTCAAATGCTACCCGTTCATTCCTTGCCAGACTCTGGAATCCCTTTCTGAAGATCTTGGTCTGATGTACGAATACATCAATACCTCCATCATCTGGCGTGATAAACCCCCATCCCCTGTGGACACTATACCACTTGCAAACCCCGTGTCGCCTTGTTGGTGCAACTGCGTTTGTTGGTACTGTCAGCTCAAAGCTATCCTTGACAACAGCCTGACTCTCACATTCACGAAGGTCTAGTTGAGGTTCCTGCTCACACACCCCTTCGTCGTGCTCTGGCTGTTCCCGCGGTTGGCATGGTGCTTTCTTTCTCTGCACCTCCTCTTGTGCTGGCGAACTGGCCTGTGACAGCTGTGCTAGCTGGGACTTTAGAAGAGATACTTCTGCCTCGAGTGCGTCCTTTTCAAAGAGAACTTCTTCACTGGCTACCTGCAAAGTAGTATTTTGATCAATTATTGTGAAATACACTTTAATCTTAACTATCCCTTGCATTACCGGGGGAAATTACCTTAATCTGCTTTCACCCACGTGTTAATTCACACAATATAACATAGCGTAACAATATAGGCTTATAACACGTGATAACTAAGAGTGTTAATGCAGACTCCCTGGCGCCTTCTTTATACACATGCATGATGACGCGCCGCTTTTATGCACATTGCATGATGCTTTTCATGAACACGTAGCTGCCATCTTAATAACAGTTAATATTATCTAAATTCTAGTCCCTGATAACATCTCTGTCCAGTTCCATGTATCTAATAGTTTTCTACTATATTTGCCTTTCTTGCCCGGTCTGATGAATGAAATAATTGCTACTAAACTCTTACAGCTGTGATTTGGACTTAACACTATTAAAATTTATTTGGGACCCAAAGACGCAGCAATAGAGAATACAGTCAGCGACCCATAGCTTGACTGCTGGCGTCAGGGTCAGCAAACCAGAGCTGACCAAGACCCTACTCCACCTCCACGTAATGGTCCTGGAAACAGGCTGCATCACTGCAGTCTGGCTGAGAGAGTAGAGATCGAAGAGGGAAGGCAAACCCGGTCCCCAAAAATGCCGTTCTGAAGTCGGATGTGTCGGCTGAAAGGCGCAGATATCGCAGCTCTGCTGTAAACAGACACAACGAAACCAACGTCCTTTTCAGGACAAACGAGGAAGAAGAAGAAGAAATCTATCCACGCATATTTTCACTCATCTATCATTTCAGAACTAAATCTAATGTCCTGGAAGAAATCTCCTTTGGAAACACATCTATTTATCTATTTCATTAAACAGTAGAACAGACTCACGCTGAATATAATTTCATAATTATAGAACACTAATGCTAATTTGCTTTGAAATCAAACTCACGTGTTCAAGGCATCTATAATGTAGATCGACTCTTGTTTTCTGGTTTCTTTGGGGCGACTGGCGAAGAGAGAGATCTCTGCTGGCCTGGCACTTCTTTATATAAGCCGCTAGGGCAAATTGCTCAACTTAGTCCACGGCGCGTATTAATTGGGTCACTCAAATAATACGCGATGGAATGCTCTTAAAAGAGCGAAAACACAAATATAACCCACAACTATTTCTAGAGCGAAAACACAAATATACACCACAACTAATTTTTAGGCTTCATTGTGGCCTAGCAATATATCTTCTTGAAGATTTTGTAGTAATTAGGCAGTGAACCACGGAGACATTTGTGATGACAAGATGGCGCTGTCACAACATGTTGAGGTGGCCAGCATCATTTATAACCACTAAGCAAGAAACATGTAAAAATATTTCAAAAGTAAATAAATTGTTTACACTTACCCCAAAATTTTGGGAATACACAATCTCCTTGCACAGTTTCGAACGGACGCAGCTCTGTATAAGAAGCTTCGAAATCACTTTCGTCTGGAAATTAGAGTTAATTCCTCTGACGGCGGGTGTTCTGCGAAATCACTGGCCTGGGAAAACTTTTGTTTAATACCTTTATGACTTGGTCTGAGAAATTAGAGTTAATTCTTCTGACGGCGGATGTTGTGCGAAATCACTGGCCTGTGAAAACATTTGTTTAATTCCTCTATGACTTATGATCAAATTCCTAGATTCCAGTCTTGGTAATTGAAGTCCTGGTCCTTTTAAGTTTACAGTGTTGTGATAAAATGCTGGTTTACTTATGAAGAAATAATTGCCCAATACTCGATCTTTCATCGTTAATAATGGAATTCTATGTCCGATCATTCTCTTTCTGGCTTTCTGGGAGTTGCTCGTATGAAGTTGCGAAGCTGTCTGCTCTGTTTCTATGAGTTCGCTAGATTATATCTCTCATTCTCAGCTCAAATCACAGATTGTGTTTCCTCCGAATTATCCAATGGAATTCATTGTATATTCTGGCTCTCACTTCAAACCAATCAAATCTCTCTAGCACTGGGTTGGGTGTTTCAAATTTAAAAAATACCCTCACGTGTTTCAAAATATTAAATTTAATATCCACGCGTGACCTTTTTCTAACGTTGCGCCAGACTTCCGCCGGCACCTTGTGCTATCTTCACAAACAAATGTTGTGCACTGATACTGCCCCGATGCTATCGTCTGCAAATCTGGAGTTTCCAGACAGATTTATTTGTAATCTCGATACATAAGGCACATCGGAAGCGATTACCTCATTATCTCCCGTCTTGTGCAAACATAGGGATAGTCGCCAGCCACCTGTGAGTCAAGTGACGGACCGTCACGTTCAATGGGATCAACAGAGATTACCGTCTCTATCAAATGTGGCCAGACGAATGAAGCGAAAACTTATCAGTCGCTGATCGGTCAAATTACATGGCGTTATTACAGTTCTGTCTGGGATCGGCTCAAAGCAAACATGTGAAAATTAAAGATAGCCCGTGGCCCATACTTCCGTAGGGGTGTAGAGTGTTAGAGACTTCACCCTACTAGATTCAGCATAGAGAGCAAAATAATGAATGAAAGGGCAAAAAATATGAAAAATAATAGCGATGAGTGAGAGGAAGAGAAAAATGATGAAAAAAGTGATACTGCCGGAGTGGACGTGAGATCGCACAACTGTATCGTCACAAGCCACTTCAGTCATAACTGACTATGGGAATGCGCCCCTGAAGTGACAGCCCTCAGCTGCTTATTCTCCTGGTGTTTCTTTTCATGTTTTCTCCTCTCTTCCTCTTGTTGTGTGAACTTCCTTTCGCCTTGGGAGCCGCGCTGGTGTAATGGCTTCGGCGTTGTACTGGCGACCAGGTGTTCATGGTTCAAACCCGGGCGTCAGCGTTTGAAGAAATGTTTACGGCCGGAAATTTGACTGAATAGCCTGAACGGCTCCTGTGATAAACCCTCTGTGGATGGGAAGGAGCAAAGCTCCTGACCGGGTTGGAAGGAAAGTCCTCAGGTTCCCCAGCCTCGCAATGACATGTCATTGGGCCGAAGGGTTGAAAGCCCAAGTGCCGCTGGTTACGGAAAAAAAAAACTTCCTTTCGCCCAAACTGAGGTGGCGCCGCCGATAGCATCGCCACTTGGTGCCATCGGCAGCTTCATCCTCCTAGGTTGCTGGATTTATGTCCAGTGCCCTCATGTCTCTCTTGCACACATCGTTGAATCTCAGCTGCGGTCGCTCAACTGTTCTTTTGTCATCTGCCAGTTGTCCGTAAAAGATATCTTTCGGGATGCGACCATCTTCCATGCGGAAATGGCCAAGCCAGCGTAGTCTGCGCTGTCTAAGCAGTATATACATGCTTTGAAGGCCAGCACGTGACAACACCTCGACATTTGTCACTTTATCTTTCCACGAAATGCCAAGGATGTGGCGTAGACACCGTAGATGGAAGGTATTGTCACAGACGAACTCAGCTGGCCCTGAATCGTTGTAGCACGACCCTTTGTAGCGACCTCTTCGTATAGCACCAGAGACCCCGAATAGTTTGGTAACTCTTCATCAAAACGGGAATTTATTTTCACCTGGACTCATTAGCTATGCAACCGTTCCACGCAGATGGCCAACACGTTGGCTGATTAATATGTGGACAGTTTATCTACCGTTCATTCTGGTCATCGCATTGATTTAAGGAAAGATTAAATCACGCCCACGGACATCGCCTGAGCAATGATATGAAGTTATTTTCATTAACTTGGGCAGTGGGGGCGTTGCCTACTTCAAACAGAGAGAGCGGAACAGGATCAAAGCAGTAGTGGTCCCTGGAACGAACGGGGAAGTTTCTTGCCGGCATTTTCCGCACCTCCATGTTAAGCGCTAAACCGACCGCAGACGGAGCGAACGGGGGAAGATGTCGGATGCAACGAACGGGAAACCAGGGGACGGCATCTCTTTAGTCTGTCGGTCAGATCCCCGAAAGTCTCCTGAGATCAAGAAAAGTGTCAACTTTCTCATGCCCCCCTCATCTGTAATTCCATCTGAAATATATACAGACCACTCGAAAGCCAGGCTATCATTCAGTGCCAGAGATTTTTAAGATTCACTAGCTATTAGTAGAAAGTTGCTAGATTCCCATCTGAAATTGGTGGCTACAAATTGGAGTGTTTCTTTTTCTGTGCACGGTATAATATATTTGTTAAAGTGATCAGTGGTCTAGTGCTTTCATTTTATTTCACTGGATTTTGTGTTTATTTAATCTATTTAATTAAACTCATCCCAAAAGTTCCAGTGGTAAATTTAATGATATATCTATTATAACATTTCCAAAAATAATAGATGTTTAAATGTTAAAGTAACTTTTAAAGTCGCGAAGGAATTTATAATTAATAAATTTAGTTAAGTCCTATATATATAGATGTGTATTTTAACCATTAGACTCGTGACGTGTTTTCTTAAAAACATAATTAAATACGCGAGTGTATATATAATATAGCCTTAACAGTAAATTTATCGCGCGTTAAGAATATTATTTGATTTTTGTAGTATGATTATGATTGTCATGGGTTTTATATCTTTTTCTCTAGAATGATCACCTTTGCGATCCCAGCATTCTTAATAAATCATACAGAGAGTTTCAGACTCGGTTCTTAAAACTTCCAGAAAATTCGATGAGACATTTTTTAAATTTAATCTTTTGGCGGTCCGGTACGGCCTAGCTATCATAATTACATGAAAGAAAGCCTACCCAAGAACATTTAAAATATTATCATCAAATTTAATTTCAATCTGTGAGATAAACTGGAAGATGAACAGTGCCAGTAGCAATAATTTATGTACGGCTCTAAATGTGAGAGAATACCGATTTACCTGACTGTGACCGAGCCTAGTTTTTCCTCACTGGATTAAAAACTTTACCGGTCAGTGGCTATCATCACGCACTGAAGGATTATACCATCACCTCATTTTTCACCCCTATGTCGAACTGCGTCAGTGCCATCCCATAGACTCGTTTCTTTATAATAAAACACAAGAACTCTTAGAACTTCAAGTCCGGCGATAAGCGGGAATATTTGCTCTCAGTGAAACCTCGCATTATCTGGGGCGGGACATAGAAGGACTAGACAGTTTTTCACATGTAAAGAGTTTATTTACTGTGTATATCATGCTATGGATTGTTTGATGCTGAAATCGGTAAGTGTGTGGTGTATATGAGTGTGGATCCTCACAGAGTGTATGAATGACAAGAGATTTATTTTTGCAAAAACCATTTGTTAACTTGCCTACCGGGTAATACGTTTTTCTGTATACCCGGCATTGTTCCTTTAAGTGGGATAATTTGTTAACTCTGTTTCATCCCCCCCCCCTTTTTTTTTTCTTTGCTTAGTAAAGGGAAGACACAATTGGGATAACAGTATTTTTGTCTACCACCATAACTAATATTGTAACACCTCTTTCAGAGAAATTAACTTCATTGTTAGGTTACATTACCTATGTTCCTGATAACTATCTATCTTGGGACTGGGTTTACCTTTGTCTAATAAGCGGGAAGGGCTTAGTCGATACCAATCTTCTTTACCCCCATCCTCACCTTGTTAATTGTATTTTCTGTACTTATGATAATTTTTATGTAACCTGTTGGATGTTGTGACTGAGTTTAAATGCTAATAAACAGCATAAACATACATAATACTGTGTTGGACTACCAAGGCCCAAATCCCTCATATTTGTTTAAGATAGTTGTATCCACGTCGTCTGTGTGTCTGAAGCACCAAATCGGTGTGAGCGCAGATGTGTGTCTGGAAAACTGGCAAATAATTGTTTGACCAGGAGAGTGGAAGAGAAGATTGAGAGAAACGATTTGTCGCAAATAAGTCTGTCTTTACTCTCCTCCAGCACTCTGTGGAGCATCATATTTACTCGCTAACCTTTTCCTATCACTGAGCCTTTCATCATCATTCTACACTCTAAACCGGACTACTATTTCTAAGACTCTTTCTCTCAAAATAAATTTACGACAGGTATTGAGCCTTCTTTCTTGCTTAGCATAGGTTGTCCATATCTCGCTACCACATAGTAGTGTGCTGGTGACGCAGTCGTTATATACCGCAGCTTTGGTCTTCGTTGTGAGTTTGGAGTTTCCCCAAACACGCGATGTGAGGCGGGCAAAGGTAGCTGCAGCTTTGCCAATGCGGCTGTCGATTTCTGTGTCCAGTGAGAGTTTGTCATTGATGTTAGACCCCAGGTATGTAAAGTGGTGCACCACTGCCAATTCATAGTTATCGATAGTGATAACTGGTGCAGCACCCACATCCTGACTCAGCACATTTGTTTTCTTTAGACTTATTGTGAAGCCAAAGTCCTCGCATGCTTGGGTGAAGCGATTCATCAAGCTCTGAAGCCCCTGTTGGCTTTGAGTGACGACTGCAGCGTCGTCAGCGAATAACAAGTCTTTTATGGTGACCATTCTGATTTTTGTTTTTGCCTTCAGCCTTGCGAGATTAAACAGACGGCCATCTGACCTAGTGTGAAGGCATCTTCCTTCAGTTGCATCTATGAATGCATGTTTCAAGAGTAAGGCAAAGAAGATCACGAAGAGGGTCGGAGCCAGAACACAGCCTTGTTTAACGCCACTTCGTATGTCAAAGGGCTGTGACATGCTTCCAGCATATTGGACTGTTCCCTTCATGTCGTCATGGAATTACTTTATCATTTCTAGCAGTTTAGCAGGGCAGCCTATTTTCAGGAAGATTTTGAAAAGTCCATCCCTACTAACCAAGTCAAATGCCTTTGTGAGGTCTTTAAAGTCGATATATAAAGGTCTTTTCTGCTCTCTTGATTTTTCCTTAAGCTGGCGGAGAGAAAAGACCATGTCTGTTGTTGATATACCAGCTCGGAATCCACACTGTGACTCTGGATATATGCGCTCAGCTAACTTGTGTAGTCGCATTAAGATGACTTTGGCAAAAACCTTACCAACAATACTAAGAAGAGAGATGCCTCTGTAGTTCTTGCAATCACTTCTGTCTCCTTTATTTTTATACAGTGTTACAATCTTGGCATCTCGCATGTCTTGAGGAATAGTTGTCTCTTCCCAGCACTGGCACAGCATCCTATGCAGGGGATGTAATAGCGTGCTCTTTCTGGATGCTCTCACTGAGCTGGAGCCAGTAGTCATTTGCACAGCGTCGAGCAGTTTGTGGAACTTTGCTTCTCGTAGCCTTCAGGATCTGTAGAGTTCTAGCACTCGGTGAACGTTTGTATTCAATCGCAGCACTGCGCTTAGCTTCAATGACAGCATCAAACCAGTCGTTTGACTTCGCTGTTTTCTTACTAAAGGTGGCAAGTGCAGTACTTTGAATGGTGTTCCGCAGGTGTTCCCAGTTCTCTGTAACATTATCACCATGTTGTGGGCTACTGAACACTTTCTTGAAGGTAGCGGTAAATTGAGCGATCATGACAGGGTCTGTCATCTTGCTGGTCTCGATGCGTGGTTTCCTTTCATGTCTGCCACGATGGAGTTTTCTTGGTTGTGCTCTAATTTTGCAGCAAACCAAGGAGTGATCTGTATTGCAGTCTGCACTATGGTATGATCGTGTGGAGAGCACACACCTGAGAAGTGGCCTTCTGACGAGAATCAGATCCAGTTGGTGCCAGTGCTTGGATCGTGGGTGTCTTCATGAAACTTTATGCTGGGGTTTTGTCTGAAAGTAGGTGTTGGTTACTCGGAGGTCATGATGGACACACAACTCCAAGAGCCGTTGTCTATTTTCATTCATCTTACTTACTTACTTAGTCGTTCCCCTTCTACCATGAGGTGTAGAGGTTTGGAAGAGACAGCGCCAGACTATCCTATCGGCTGTCTTCCTCCTGGCCTGGTTCCATTCTAGTCCTCGGTCCTTCAAAGATTGTCTAATTAATGTTGTCCTCCCAGCGGACTCTGGGTCGTCCTGGGGTCTGGATCCCTGGCTCTTTGTTTCCCATGCTTGTCGTGGTAGCCGATCTTCTCCCATTCTGCAGACATGGCCAAACCATCTTAGTTGGTACTGTTCTACTTGGATCTGCAGGGGGTGGGATTTTATGCCTTGACGTATCGTCTGGTTGCGGACCATGTCTCTTCTTGTTACTTCAACCACCTTCCTCAGATACCTCATTTCTGAGGTTTGGATTGGGCTTTTATGGGTTGTAGTCATTGCCCATGACTCGCATCCATATGTCAAGACTGGACATAGGTTGAGCGGTTTCATTCATCTTGCCAATACCAAACCTGCCCAGACATGAAGCACATGAAACATCATCGGCACCCACTCTAGCGTTAAAGTCACCAAGGAGAACAAGCTGTTCTTGCCTAGGTGTGCTTTTGATGACTGCTGCTAGGTTCTCGCAGAGTACAGAGAAGGAGCATACACACTGAAAAGGGTGATGGGACCTGCGTTAGTTTGCAGGCGAAACAATACAGAGGGGAGATTATAAAAAATCCAGGTCTTTACCCATTAGCACACTACTACATTGGACTTAGGTTAATTAAATTACACAAGTTAGAAAATAATCAACCACATTTCTTTGGGACCCCACCACCCTTTTATAGGATATGCTTACAAAATTTAAAAGGAAACGAACAGTTAGTAAAGCAAGACACCAAACTCATATACAAATTATTAGTTGCAGCACAGGAACCATATTTAGGTACACGGATTAAACGAGGGTACAATCTTTTCATAACAGACTACACGCAAAGTTTCACAAACATTCACGCATTAAACGTTAAGCCACAAGCCAAACAAGTTACATTTAGGTTACTGTACGGTTTAACACCTACCATGAGTAAGCATTCAGCAATGAAAGCAGGCAAGGCGCCACCAAGGTGTAAACTGTGCAGTAACAACACAATAGAAACAGAGGACCACTTGTTCTACACATGTAGGACAGTGGTCCCTACCTTAAACAAACTAAGAACATTGATAGCTTCCAAAACACCACGATCACTCAACATGTACCAAGCGGTCATGTTGAATACTTTACCTAAGTTACCAAGACAGACAGAACTTAAACTCCTAACTTTATTAGCAGAATTTAGACACTTAGTGTGGACATGTAGGAATAGGACAGTACATGACGGCATGCATTATGACAGTAGAATTTTTCCACAAATATATGAACAAATAACACATAACACAATGGAACAATTTTGAATTTTTTTTTAATAGACCCTTTGGTCATCACACAAAGCAGGTAGCTTTGTTTGTAAATACTATAAACATCATGCAATGTAAATACTCATTAACATATGTCCTCATTAATCATTTCATGGTAGGGGGTCACCACCCCTTTGTTGATGTACCATTAATCATTTCATCATCCATGTTCAACTATTTTCAAATATTAACTTGCAATATATTGGGGGGGAGGGTTTTATCTTCAGTATGTTTATATCTTGGTATACTGTTTAGCTTTTGACTTTTTTTTTTTTTTTTTTTTACAACATTATGTGATACTTGTAAAAAAAAATTTTGTAAATAATATTGTTATATTGACCTCAATAAAGGTATTTAAAAAAAAAAAAAAAAGAAACCTGCGGTTTGCAGAAGGTCTACAGAATTAGCTAGATATAGAAAGGTAGTAATAGGAAATTCAGGAGAACCCTTAGAATTGATTAATAATTTGTGCTGCTAAACCTAGGATTAGCTCATAGGGGTGATAGTAAGACAGTGATAGGTAACGGACTTCTGTATATTCTGGTAAGAGGTCTTTAATCCTAATTATGCTTGACTTAAGTGAAGAGAGACATGTTTATTTTGAAACCAGCTCAACATATTGTCACAGGCTAATGAAGCTCATATTTAAGGGAGCGAGCTACAGAAGAGAATATTGAAGCTAAGGCAATATTAAAGCGTAAGAAAAAGTGGATAACTTTTATTATCAGATAGCCAGGATGGGCTGTCATACCAAGAAGATGAGACTTTGTTATTAAACAGGAAAATTGCACAGAGTTTTGCAACACTGTTGTATGGTTATGCGCTCTCTCGCCAACGTAAGTATCGAAGCCAGATACTACAACACTCGTCGACGTTGGATTTACAAAATAAGTTGGTTTTGTTTGAGATGCTTTTTAACAGGGTATAAGACTGATCAGGTTGAAACAGATTAGAGGACAGAAGAGTAAATGGTGAATTAGATTACTGAGAAACAACTCATGCGCTCTCACTAAAGCTGCACCTGACATTATATAACTGTATATGTAATTTATGAATTGATATTGATGCATGAAATTGAGCCAGGCCTGACAGTTATAGTACTTTAGTCAAGAGTCTACAGTAAGGAATATAATAATAAAATCTTTGGGAAAATTCATAGAGCCTAGGTCTGGATGCCTGGATATAAAATGGAGATTGGAATGTACCTTTATGAAAAAGGATTGTGGAACTTGTTATGTAAATAAAAGCTATTATGTTGGAAATTCAAAAAAAAAAAAAAAAAAAGTTTTAACTTGGGAACTCCAGCACGAATAATGCTGTGAAACCCAACGCCCTAATATCTGGCCTTTGGCTAGGATCATGTGTCTAGACACAGGGACCGGTACAGTGACATTCATGTGTCATTAGGTCCTTTGTGTGAGAACACAGAAGATCACTAGGTGACACATTTTGTCATTGGGTCTTCTTGTGTTGGGACATGTGGTCTTGACCTGGGCCGGGTTTGGGCGGGGCTAATGCGACCTCATGCGAGGAAAAAATATGCGACCTCAAGCGAGGAAAAAAAAAAAAGTTTTAACTGGGGAACTCCAGCACGAATAATGCTGTGAAACCCAACGCCCTAATATCTGGCCTTTGGCTAGGATCATGTGTCTAGACACAGGGACCGGTACAGTGACATTCATGTGTCATTAGGTCCTTTGTGTGAGAACACAGAAGATCACTAGGTGACACATTTTGTCATTGGGTCTTCTTGTGTTGGGACATGTGGTCTTGACCAGAGCCGGGTTTGGGGCGGGGACAATGCGACCTCATGCGAGGATAAAATATGTGACCTCAAGCGAGGGAAAAAAAAAAAGTTTTAACTGGGATCTGTGTCAACCTGGCGTGTACCCCCAGTCTGCTACAGAATGTCCTTGGCCAACGAATACAGATTCCTTGCAGTTATCAAGTAAATGATATTTTCATCATCTCAGTTGAGAAGCAGATTTATTTCCAATATTGTGAATTTAATTTCACGTAAGTACGGTGTCGCAAAACTTCTGTTAGATTTTCAGCGGACATCATGATAAGCCAGATATGCTATAATGTCGAGCAATCAGTTTGAGGAACTTAGGAAAAAATACTGAACTTTCAAACCTAACAAGCAAGGTAGAGGCCTCACTTAGTCTAGCGCCCAAGAAGAAAAATAATGAGAAATCTTTGAAGAACATTTTAAAACATGATGGATGTTATGAGCCACCGTGGCTTGAGGTAAAAGGAGGAAATGTGATTGTACGTCCAAAACAAATGTCTACAGAAATTTGAGGGTGCTTAAGTTTTATTCTGGAATATGATCTCTTTCGCTGTCTTTAATCTCCACTTTATTTCATTTACGAAAATATGGGGGGGGGGAAGGGGGGGGGAGGGGTGAAGATGATTCTCGTCATCTGTCTTCTTCATTCATTCACTTGGTGAAACAGTCACATGTGTTAGGTTCAGTCTTATAATTCTAGTCTGCGTTATCATCTTAGCCATGTTCACGCTCGTATATATAATAAAAAGGTAAACCTGAGTTCTCATGTCCCTTTCTTTGTTCGTCTGGATTAGCTTCATATTGTCTGCCATAAGTCTGATTTATTTTATTTTTTTCTTTTAGAACTTAATACGATTTCGACTAACTAAGTCTTTAGATCGAGGCTCCTACATAAATCTTACCATGTAGCTATAAGAACGATGAGCCAATATATGGGGCTGGAAACTATGTCTTCCTACTTACTTGGTTGCACAATGCATGTCTTCATGATTTAATAATGGCCGTGAATAGAGTTCAATTGACGAGCTTCTACTACTTACTGTAGTCTGGCCATTCCCAGTTGTTTGTCGTTGTTATATATATATATATATATATATATATATATATATATATATATATATATATATATATATATATATATATATATATATATATATATATATATATATATATATATAGACTGTATGCCGTTTTCATGTTCGTTAGTCGGCCAGACGTTCCTTTGATATATGGTACGTTTTCTCTGGTCGGGAATCAGATGGTAAGTGGCCTATAGTGACCAAAACCACGGATCTATGGGAACAGACGCGTTAATATTTACGTTTTTGTCCATACTTCGCGCGTCCCATAGTAAAGGCGGTTACCAATAGAAAACTAGAACCCCTTTCCTGTAAATTTTGTATCGAGGTTACTACACTAATTCATCAATGACGTCATACGGAGTGCTTAAGATGGAACTATGCTACGACAAATGGTAGTAAGACATAGTTTTTCCCTATTATATAGAACCAATACTGACATAAGGAAGTGAGTCATCGACAGTAAGTAATCAAGTAGGAAAAGCACTAGAAGCCACAGAGATGTAGTTTTACAGAAGAATGTTAAAAGTACCATGGACAGCTAAGTACCTTAACGAGGTTGTCCTGGAAGAGGCCAATGCACAAAGGAGATTATTTCTCATGTTAGAAAGAAGCAATCCACTTTCTTTGAGCGTGTAATAAGACAACGAAAGCTGGAACAACAAGAGAGATTGAAGGACAACAAAATAGATGACATCAAAGAGAGAGGTCATACTCGACAGTTTAACATCAAAGAGAGAGGTCATAATCGACAGTTTAACATCATAGCTTGGAAAGTTGTCAACAACAGAATTGATAAATAGTACTGGAGACAGGAAGTTGTGGAGAGGCATGATCGCCTACTTCACCAGGCATGGGGCATGAAGAAGAAGAAGACGCGAGCTGTGAGCCTGACACGATTAGATGGACAATAGGTGAGTTTTGACAGAACTTAACAGGATCAAAATCTCAATGATTGTCAATCGCACAGATTTCGCCAAAATGTATTGGGTTTGCAAGCGTGAGAGAACCATTAACATTTGACACGAACACATTCTTTCTCCACTCCAGGCAATAGTCATGAATGTCAGCTGAGATGAAAGCAGATGTGTTAACACAGTTTTTCAACTGACATGGAATACATCATTCGAGGTAATTAATGAATTTAAAAAAATTTTCAGCAACATGTCCGTCTATATCTCAAGTTCGTTTTTGAAGGCGAAGTGAATCAATATTTTAACTTGTCAGCATGTGGCCAGATCAATACATGATGTGAGTACACGTCAGATAGATACAACAGGAGCTAGTGTTAGTGTGCTCGCCTTAGTCAGGTCGCAGACAACTTTCAGTAGATGGTTGCCGACGGACAAAGGTACACAGCAGTTTCTTTGACGCGGTCATTATTGTTGACTTCCTGTACACAGGGTACACACAAGTTTAGGTCAGATTTAAGCCATATTATATATTTTATTTTTCCGGATAGTTATTGATTTATATATATAAATAATAAGTTTTGCAACGCTAGTTATGTGTATTTTCTGGTGTAGAAAATGTTTAATAAAATATATGTCAAATCTGTTTTCTATTGTCGTGGTATTTGTAACATTAGTGAAGTGTATCTTCTTCTACTTCTTCTTCTTCGTCCATTCTCAGACTTCCACTTGAATGTTTTTAAAAAAAGCAGTAATCAGCTTGAGGCTATTAGGATCTCCATAGAGCTTTTCCTCGAATGATACTGGTGACGGCCATATGTGTTTTCTCTGTTCCTCATATGTTAGTCATCTTTGAAGCAGATGTTCGGCAGTCAATTTATCAGTGCCACAGTTACACTCATCGGTAGTTCCTGTCTTTAGCTTGTTGAATAGATGGTATCCAAATCTGTTGTGGCTCGGGCAGAGTCTGAAGATTGCCATTTGTTCTCTTCTTTGAGTAATTAGTATGCATCATTTTGTGTGTGGCCTGGATGCTCTGCACCCCTTTTGTTTCTGCATCTGATTCTGATAAAACTCTTTGCCGCTTTGAAAGTTATGCTTGCACCAGGCTAAGGTAGATTTCCACCTTTCTTTGACTTTGTGAAATGTATTAAATATTCCAAGTTTGTTTATTGTATTTCGTTCAACATTGACCTATTTTTGGAGGTACTTTTAAAGCAAAGTATTTTATACGCCTTAATCAGAATTAACTATCTATTGTGTGGAGTGTCTGAAGAGATTTAATTGAAACGATTGTTTCGTTATTCTGTAGCACATGTCTATTTTAAATTTCATGTTTTTGAGTGCTACTCTAGCAATTTGTTTCTTCTTTTTCCTATATCATAATCATCATCATCATCATCATCATCTGCTGCCATCTCCACAACGAACGTCAGCTGCGATGGATCTCCAACGTCTACTGTCTCTTGTCTTGATGGTTGTGACGACTGGCCCAATCTTCTCTTCTTTATAATTTACGAGACACCATTTTTTTTTCATCTTCAATGCATGATCGGAAAGCCGGTAAAAATACGCGGCAAATTTCGCTCTAGTACTATTTTTACATTAACGACGTCATTCTAGACCTAACCTCCGTGACCTGAAATGTTTTAATTTATGGCCGACTACTTAAAATTAGGTAGAACCAGTTTAACAAACTTTAGGAAACCCCTCACGTGACTTTTAACGTTATTGATTGGAGCGTCTATCAGACGCCAAAGTCACATGATGCACGCTTCAGGTCACGTCTTCTTCTTCTTTGATCCTTAGCCGCCGACCGTCAAAGCAGTCAGTGGCCATCACGCCTAGTGGCGTCTTGTAGGGCAACAAAAAATTGATTCCACCTTGCTCGGTCGGCGGTCATCCTTCGTACAGTGCCCCAAAGAATGTGTTTATGTAATTTTTGTATTGATGATTGATGACACATTCAAAAATACAAATTAATTGTAGACGGATTGACCGCATGAGTGAGTGTCCATATACTGAATTTATTTATTTTTATTTATTGTTTTATTTATTTTATTTTATTATTACTTTTTCCCCCCAATTACTAGCTTGTTTGTTTCAAAAAAAAAAAATCTACTCATTTTTTAAATTACGATTGCATACTGTAAATGAATGCTGTTATGGTAACTTTATAATGTTGCATGCCTTTAAATTAATGCTTAAAGCATCATGTGGGAATGAAAGGATATAGTATGCAAGATTAATGAGAGTGGAAGGGCAGAATGTTAGACGGGCCTGCGCGCCCAATTCTTTACCCTTCGAAAATAAAGTTCGTTCGTTCAACTCTGGTTCATTCGTTGCATCTCAGCCTCCACAGTCCTCCGCCAGGTTGTTTTTGGTCGGCCTCTCTTTCGTTTTCCTTCAGGGGTCCAAAGCATAGCTGTTCTTGTGATGGCATCGGGGTCTCTTCTGAGGACATGGCCAACCCAACTCTAGCGTCTTCCAGCTATGATGGTGTGCATGTCCTCTTGCTTGCTCCGAGTAAGCAGATCTTGGTTGGTGATAGTATTAGGCCAAAAGATTCGGTGAATTTTTCTTAGGCGTGTTGTGGGAAAAGAGGACAATTTTGACAGGACCAGAGGAGTTAGACGAAACGTCAAATTTGGGGGGGACGGGGGGGGGGGCGGGGGGGGGGGGGGGGGGGGGGGGGGGGTGGGGGGGCTTGTGTGACGACTGGCCCATTCTTCTCTTCTTTTTAATTTACGAGACACCATTTTTTTTCATCTTCAATGCATGATCGAAAGCCGGTAAAAATACGCGGCAAATTTTGCTCGTTGATAACAACTCTAGCGTCTGGTACTATTTTTAGATTAACGACGTCATTCTAGATCTAACCTCCGTGACCTGAAACCTGTTTTAATTTATGGCCGACTATATAAACTTAGGTAGAACCAGTTTAACCCACTTTAGGAAACCCCTCACGTGACTTTTAACGTTATTGATTGGAGCGTCTATCAGACGCCAATGTCACATGAGGCACGCTTCAGGTCACGTGCCCAAGCGGAAATAACACGCTAAAAGTTGCGCCAACCGAGGCAGCTTCCTTTTGCATTCAGGAAGGCGAGGGGGCCAGACCTAATCTAAGACCGCTGCGAATTCACGCGTTAAAGCACTGTGAAGCCACGTGTCTAAATTGCTTTTTAGAGTCCAATCTCTGAGTAGGTAAGGGAAAATCTCGTTAGAAAATAGTATTGTGGTGAAACGTGTAGTACCTTGCAAAATCGAAGCAGTGATTGGTACAAATTTGTCTGCTTTATTCTTTTTTGCTTTACGATCACATCTAGCCACATGTGATCGGGTGTATTTTATGATCCCACGGGATGAGAGTGTTCATATTAACTTTAACTGGAATATACGAGTATATTAATTTCCATATTATTTCATCATATTCGACCCGACGCTTAGACTAGAGGAAATTAATATTAACAATAATGTTGACAGACCGTGACATATATTCATTATAATTTACATGACGATTCGACCAGAGATGAAGTGTTGTGATAATGTCGTCAGACAATTCTATAATAATGGTGTCCGACAATTATAGGTTAATTCATCATGATTGACATAACGATTAGGCTAGAGGCACAGAACTATAAAAAAAAATTTCTATGATAATTCAGGGTGTTTAACATGACGTTAAATGGGTAAAGAATTATAATACTGCCACATGGGCAGGGAATATAATAATAAAAAGGCAGAAAGGAGGGAAACTTGATTTCAAGATTAGGCTCTAGACATATGATGTTAGAGACTAAAATATGATATGACTGGCAGACGGACGGCTTAGGGAAAGACGGCTTTCTCAAGCTAGGAAATTAATGAAGCCATATTTGTCTTCACTCTATGGGGGAGCCTTGCACGACAGTCCAATCTCAGAGAAGAATACGGAGTCGAGCACAGTGAAGGCAGATCCAAACCCTTCGAGACCTACCCGATGCAACGTCATAAGGAGACAGGACAACTAACCACGCTTCACTATCAGCCAGGGGCTGAAAAGTTTAGTTCCCGTTCAAAGGGAACTCATCCTATCAATGTCTTAGCCCGAGCCAGTGTATGAGGAAAATACTTGAATTGTGAGACGTATAACATATCCCATACACATAATTTCCATCGACAATACCATCATTCACCATCCATTCATTTTAATTTTAATAAATCAATTGGGTGTATATAATGTGCCCATGCCTTGTTCATTCTATTAGATTTTACATATTGTCTGATGTTTATCTTCCTTTATAAGGGGGAGGGGGCTCGTAAAATATAACATATAATCCCAGTAATAATTAAGGATTGGTTTGGCCATGTCTGCAGAATGGGAGAAGATCGGCTACCACGACAAGCATGGGAAACAAAGAGCCAGGGATCCAGACCTCCAGGACGACCCAGAGTCCGCTGGGAGGACAACATTAGAAGGCAAAACTTAACCTTAATCTATTTCGATTATTTCTACTACTATAAGTTCTTATCTTTCCTACGCTACGCCACAATGGTGCACTCTGATGGACATTTTCCTGTATCTTGTCTTGATGGTGCACTCTGACGGACACTTTCCTGTCTCTTGTCTTGATGGTGCACTCTGACGGACACTTTCCTGTCTCTTGTCTTGATGGTGCACTCTGATGGACCCTTTCCTGTCTCGTGTCTTGATGGTGCACTCTGATGGACACTTTCCTGTCTCTTGTCTTGATGGTGCACTCTGATGGACACTTTCCTGTCTCTTGTCTTGATGGTGCACTCTGATGGACACTTTCCTGTCCATCTCTTGATATTATCTTCCCATTTATAGCGCTATATACCTCTTGCACGTTTGCCTTAAACTCGGCCTTCCATTATGGTCTTCAACAAAAGGTGTTACATCTTTTTATATGGCCAAAATATTGGAGCTGTCTAATTTCAATCTCCTTCGTTAATTCTCTTTTCGTGTCTTGGTTTTCTACCACCTACCACCTACCACCTCTTTATTTGTTTTCTTCTCTTTCCACGAGATGAGTCCCCATTCTTCTACATATTCACATCTCAAGAGCCTCGGTTCTTTCCTCAGATTGCTTACAAGATCAAGGCAAACCAAATTGACAGTAGCAGAAGACAAGCTTAAACTAGAAAATATTATCTATAACAGTATGAGACTGACTTTAGATAGACTTCATTTCCTGCAACAGAATCATACTTCAGGTAGACTTTATAGTTTACATTAGTATGAGACAGACTTCAGATAGACTTTATAATTTACATTAGTATGAGACAGACTTCAGATAGACTTTATAGTTTACATTAGTGTGAGACAGTCTTTATTGACTACTATAAAAATGAGACATTGTTACACCTCTTTTTGTGCACCTTAATGTTTTCATTATTTTAAAACGCTGCGGTGTTCAACTAGAGTGTCGCGGGAACAGGAACTGAGTTTAGGGTGTGTGTTATGATTGTGAGCGTGATTTGGGTAAGTCCGTGGTACAAATGCAGGTCGTGAATGGGGGGAAAGTGTTGGGTGATGTTTGGCAGTCAATGAACGGGGAGAAGTGTATTCAGCCGGTTTGGCTGTGTTGGATGTGTATTTTTCCTGATATTCTATGTCCGCCAGTGTGTATGCATACAAGGAAAGTGTTTATTCATATGTATACCTGATATTTATTATGTGCCAGAAAGTAATTTAACGATGTATACGAGTAAGTTCATATGGCGGACCAGTAACAGACAGACTGTACGGAGAGGTGACGAAAATACTGTTACTACTGTGTATTCCACATACATGAACTTGGATGGCCCTATGTGGGTGGGCTTTGAAATTTAGGTGATCATGAATTGTTTATCGTGAATGGAGTACGTATTGGATGTAGTTGTCAATAAATTATATAACTGTCAGCAGTGTTCATCTAACATTATTTCGACCTGGGTTTGTGTGCAGTTCCATTGATAGATGAAGTAACATTTCCCCTAGAGATCTTGCATGACCACTTTTCTACCCGCTCCACAAAATATACACATAAAGGAACGCCACAGACATACTTTACGTTACTTCGTTACATGCATTAGGTATAAGACAGAATTGTCACGGATTGCCTCCCCTGCTTTACAGTAGTGGTCCAACATTGACCAAAACTCAAGAGTATCTAATATTGGCTTCCAAGGTATCTACCTACGCGCAAGATTACTCTTGGCAGAGATGTAGATAGAAAATTAATGACACTTCTACCTTAAGGGAACCTTCACAAGATATTTCCAGAAGTCACGAACAATGTAGCATTAGGCTGAACAATTGTTAACGCATTATATCTGGTCCGTAGCCTTTTGTGAAGGATTTAAACAAAGGTTTAGCCTGTTCAAATCCCCCCAGTTGGTGTAATCCAACGAAATCCCTCTTACAAGGTATAGCTCTATTTTTGTTACAGGTTTTTTTCCATCTTCTCACAAGGGCATGTATCCCCGCACGGTAAAAATGTGTGTCCTTTTTCCTAAACCACTGGCGTACGGCGCGTGGGTCTCGGGGTCCTCAAAGTGATGTCCGCGAAGATCTTCTTTCAGTGGTCCAAACAGATGAAAGTCAGAAGGTGCAAGATCGGGACTGTAAGGGGGATGTGGTAATAATGTCCAGCCAAATTCTGCAATCGCATCAATGGTGCGTTTAGCGGTGTGTGGCGTGGCATTATCTTGCAACAGTAGTGCAGTTCTCTGATCTTTTAAAGGGTAAAGTCGCCGAAGACGACCTCTAAGCTTCTTCAAAGTTTCAATGTAACGGTCTGCATTCACCGTGTTTCCCTGTTCCAAGAAGTTGAGAAGAATCACACCCTTCTCATCCCAAAACACGGAGGCCATAACTTTCCCTACAGATGGTGAACTATTGAACTTCTTTCTTGTCGGCGATGTTGTGTGATGCCATTCCTTTGACTGCCTCTTGGATTCTGGTTCAAAAAAATGAACCCAAGTCTCATCACCTGTCACAATATTCGAGAAAAACTCTTCTCCTTCACTTTCGTAACGGTGCAGGAGGTTGATGACTATGGTTTTCCTTGTTTCTTTATGTCTGTCTGTCAACATTCTGTGACATAACGTTGTTTTAACCGAACGTCTTTGGCAGCCATTTTTAAACTGTTACAGTGGTGCCACCTGTTACTGAAACAGGTTGGTAATGCTATACAATGCAGAAGAGTGTTTGAGGAATCCTGCTAAATTTACAAATTGCACACCGATGCAGTATTTACATACATAAAAACTAGGAGGCATTACTTTTTGACCTTCCCTCGTATATATATATATATATATATACTATATATATATTATATATATATATAATATATATATATATTTATAGTAAATATATATATATATATATATATATATATATATATATATATATATATATATATATATATATAATGTTCTGGCTCATACGTTTGCTTTCTTACATATAAAACTGAAGCGACTATGATTGTTTAGTTCTAAACAACAACATGTAACAATTTTAATAACGAATTAGTCCTTAACAGTTAAAATAAAAATGGAAAGATTGGTGAAATTTAGACAAAAGTTTTCATCATGGAGACGTAGGTGAGGATTTATCCAAAGTCCGTTGCTTTCGCCTATTTTACAAGAAACTTAACTCTAGGTGAGTCTTGCAGCTGTGGTTCATCAATTCTGTGATGACGAAAGCCATCTCCACACTCTCTTCCACCGTAGGCGGTTAGGGTTGATGCTTTTCTCTTCTGCTCACGTTCCAGTTGTCCGCCCACCAATGTTAAACTCTCAGAAGAATTTAATTTCTCGAGCACGCCACAACGTAACTCCAAGAAGATGGTTAAAATTCACCAATATTACTCTGAGGATAACGGGTAAAATGTGTCTCGCCAATGAGAATATGATTTGTGCCTGACCTAATATTAACAAGTAACATACATCTCAAAAAATGATATGCTACACTTGAGGCACATGTGATGTTATCATCACTCATCACTGCTCCAGTCGGAGTCTGGGGTCAACATCTGCTGCTGTCGGGTTTTTTCCCCCGCACGACTATGGCAAGAAACAAATCACCAGCGCTTGCTGTAAATGGTTTTCATGAATAAATATACTGTTTTTCGTATGGTGATGTTGCCAGCCTCATATATAACCACTTTAGCAAGAAACTTGTAGAATTTTCATTAGTAAATAAATTGTTTACTCTTACCCCAAAATTTTGGGAATACACAATCTCTTTGAACAGATTTAGACGTGCTGACTTTGATTTCACTACATTATATCTCACAATCCTCAGTTCAAATTCCAGCTGTGTTTCCACTTAATTCTCCAGTGAGATACATTGTATATTCCGGCCTCTCAAATCAACCAATCCAATCGAATCTCGTTCAGCACTACCTGGGTAGGGGTGTTTCAAATTAAAAAAATACCCTCACGTATTTCAAAAAATTACATTTAATATCCACGCGCGATCCCTCTTCATATAGTTGCGTCAGACTTCCGCCGGCATCTTGTGCACAACTCATAAACACCGTCTGTGAACTCATTTGATGTCCAGATGCTACCTATCGCCAATATTGTCTCTCCAGACAGATTATCGTGATAATCACACACAGGGATGGTCCCCCGTGAAAACGATAAAACGCAATCTACCACCTGTGTAATCTGCCCACCTCAGACGGCTATCTCAGACATATAATATTGGCTTCTATAGATGTTAATGGGCGAGACCGTCTTTTCATGAGAAGAATCTCGCTCGCTGACCAGTGATAATGACTGTGTATTGTGACGATAATACCCCAGTTCACTTGGCGGAACGTAAATAAGTCTGATGAGTGGTAAACAAGATAAAGACAGTCCCATAGCAAATACTTCCGTAGGGGAGTGGAGTGTTAGAGACTTTCACCCTACTGATCCAGCATAGAGAGTAAATAATGGTGCACAAAATATGCCACATAATAATGACAGGGGAGAGAAAAATAAGAAAATATCACTCGCAAACAAGTATTAGTTTACTTTTGTGCACACAACTCTTTCTCCAAAGAAAGTAATAACTGCTGAGTGACATTTTATAACTTTAATAAACATGAAGAACTTCACAATAGACCCATCGATGTGGTCAGGCAATTAGAGCACAATCAAGATTAATAATAATAATAGTCACTCATATGTATGAAACAATCCTTTCAATAGTGAAATATGAAATACAGTTGTATGCTTTCCATACACTGAATATTGTATACATGAATATATCTTATGGGCCATACACACACACCCAGATACACATCTCAACAGCCAAAACGGCTGGTCACTGATTGCTCCCTTTTTCTCCACCCCCTTCGCTGCTAAACTCTCTCTTTTTGCACACGCTACGTTAGCAATCCTTTCCCTGCCAGTTTCATCACATGACATAGAGTGTCTAGAAGACTGGGGTAGCGAACCGGTGTTCTGGGCATGCAAACTAACTGCATTTTCTAACTCCTAACATTGCCCCCTGTTTCCCGAGCGGAAACAAAGCGTTTTCGCTTGAGAACAGTCCGATAGTTAGCCCAAGAACTATTAATCTATTAGGAAAGAAAAATCATACTGCTCAGAATAATATATAAATATGAAATAGTAATTATGGTACCAAATGACATGAAAACAGATACATTTAAACAGTTTAGACAAAATGTCATCCAATCTTTCTAAAAATGCAATGAATATCGTAACATGAATGTTTCGATGTCATGGTATCTGAAAACAAAACAAGATCAGATAATGTAAACATTTGGCACAAACAATGTCACTTTCCAGCTTCATTCCTTGACAATAGGTCTGCCAGAAAAAAGTTTCTGATCCCTTGATAGGGATAATTCCATTAATTGTATATCTATATTCTTGAATAAGTGTGATACTCAAGTAAATTAGCGTGATAAACTTGCCAATACACCAATGAGGGGGACAAGAGTTTTCTCTTTCACTGGTGGAATACCGAGTTTCTGCTAGGTAGCAACTTTCTGCTTACATTCAAGCATGGATGTGGAGTATCAGTGATTGAACCCATTGCAACAGGCAGGCAGCCACCAACTGCCAGTCCTGGGAAGCATCAGTCTTCAGAAGGAAAATGGCATAGTGATATTAGGCAACACCCAAAAATAGGTGCCTTGGAAAATA
>JAMPIV010018535.1:0-157347 GCA_024509875.1 Oreohelix idahoensis
ACGTGTCGCAGAAAAGTAAAACTGCATGGAATTGCCAAACAGTACACTGACACCTATCTTATTGACTAGATAGAACTAATGCTGGAATTGCAGAGGCGTAGTAACCATTTAGGAGGAGAATACTGGTGTAAATTGTTTCAGATGAAGCTAGCAGTTGGCCTACCGCTCTGAACTCAGTGTTTGTTATGTATTGTGTTCAGTGTGGAAATAGATTATAAATTAGTTATGAAGTAGGAGGTACAACCTTCTTGTTTCAGGGACTGTGGTCCTAAGTTATTGAAGCAGCACCTGGTCTGAGTTTTGCTGAATCCAGAGGCTGACAGCATACTCCTTGGTCCAGATAGCGACCAGTGAGGTGTCTCCAGAACACAGGAAGCAATCGAGCAGAGGAGTCTATTCCTGCCGCCATCACGAAAGATAAGCTTCTGTGGCCAGAGTAGCTAAACATTATGTGCTCCCCCCCCCTCAAAAATTGACAGTATATTTAACACAGAGGGACAATAAACTGTTGCAAATGACAGGAACTGTGAACTTTTCCCAATACTATTTCCAAGATAATCAAACACTTGAAGTCATGATGACAAACAACAACCTAGCTTGAAAAACAAAACCAGTATTACCTCATATTACTACTTCACAACTTACACACATAGGATAAGAATAATAAAATATGTCAATACAAAGATTATATTTATAAACTGTGTACATACTACTTGTAATTACATTTGATTGTGATTCCTGGTTCACTGTGTAGTTGAATCAGGATATCCATTATTGAAAAGAATCATTACATATATATTTGAAACTTTACACTTGACTCATTTAAGATAGTCTTATAGAGTGTTATATGTGTGTGAGTGTCACAGTGTTGTAAGTGTTGTGGAATAAATTAAATTGTTTATCTGTCTGTTGTTGTTGTGACTTACACTTCATCATTTTCATAACCCTAGACATTTAACGTAGTCATCACAATATTCCAGAATAATTCTGACTGAAGTATAAATGTGGTAGCAAGTAAGGTCATCTGTAATACACCACACTTATTAGATACAGATACCTTCACAGCTGATCTCAGTCAGTACACTAAGTCCCCTATAAATATTTATAACATCCCACTTTACCACATATATTGGGGTCCTGTCCGGGATTTTGAATCTTTCCCTATTATAAATATTGGGGGTAATTCACTTCAGGGAATAATAAAAATGTAAAAGGTATCCTTGGGTGGAATTAAATAAGGTTGAGCTCTCAGTGCCTGTGGTTGTCCGTAGATATTTTATTACAGAAATTGAATTGTTTAGTTAGACATTATATACATTTACCTGTTAGAAAATGGCGGACCTGGCCAAATTTCGATCTGCTGCTGTGCAGACTGCTAAAGAGTTAGGAATGGACGGGCAAATTATGATTGCTTATGTCACTGCTGAATGTGACAAATATATTGAACGGAAGAAAAAGAAAATTTGAAGCTGAAATAAAGATAGAGGCTGAAAAAGAAATTAAGAAGGTTGCATTTGATTGAGGCTAGACAAAAGAGGCTGGAGGCTGAGGTTTGGAGGCAGAAGGGAAGAATATTCCAGCGCTGATTCATGCTGTACAGATTTGCTGAAAGAGGTCTTGCAGAGATTTAGTGATGGGGACGGCAGGCCATGGGTCAGGGGAGTTCAGGACCACAACTGGTGTGGGACGGGTGTGATATCCTGTCGCCTCGCCTCTTCATGCTCCTTATGGACCATGTAATGGGGGCATTTGGGGAGAGAACGGGAGGGTGTTCGACATGGGGGGTAACTGGAAGATGGGACGGGTTTGTATTTCAGAGCTGGCGTTTTGCTGGTGATGTTGCCCTTATTGCTGGGTCAGAGGCGCATCTCCAGTCCGGCCTGCGGGTCTGGAGGGAGGGGCTGGAGAGGAGAGGGACGTGGGCAGCTCTGGAACAGCACATCCATGGTGATATCGCGAGAGAGGGGGGACATCGGATTGGGCTGGGAGGGCGGGTCCTGGGGCAGATGTATCGACCACTTTGAATACCTCGGAGCTATTATAGACCGAAAGGGAGGCATCAAAGAAGAGTTGGTCACTCAAAAAGCAGCAGCTGGGAGACTTTTTCAGGCCATAAATCGAGGATTCCTCAGCAAGAGAGAGGTTGGTAAGAAAACGAAGATGGCTGTATACCGCTCCACCTATGTCCCAGTCTGGGACATATGGATGCGAGTCTTTTCGGGAATGGCTACAACCCATAAAAGCCAGATCCAAACCTCAGAAATGAGGTATCTGAGGAAGGTGGTTGAAGTAACAAGAAGAGACATGGTCCGCAACCAGACGATACGTCAAAGGCCTAAAATGCCACCCGCTGCAGACCCAAGTAGAACAGTCCCAACTAAGATGGTTTGGCCATGTCTGCAGAATGGGAGAAGATCGGCTACCACGACAAGCATGGGAAACAAAGAGCCAGGGATCTAGATCCTCAGGACGACCCAGAGTCCGCTGGGAGGACAACATTAGACAATCTTTGAAGAACCGAGGACTAGAATGGAACCAGGCCAGGAGGAAGACAGCCGATAGGATAGTCTGGCGCTCTCTCTTCCAAAGCTCAAAAACCTCACGGCATTCAATACCAAGGCGAGACGACTAAGCTTAAGTAAATTGAGGCTGAGGCTAAGAAATTGAGGCAGAAAGAGAAGAAAAAAAGGCATGTTGGAAGAGAGGAAAGATCAGCAACAGGCTGCAGAAAAAGGGAAGACAAGCGATTAGCTGCAGAAAGGGAAGCAGAAGATAAAAGATTACAAAGGGAACATGAGTTACGACTAAGGGAGTTTGAGTTTCAAGGCCATGCTCCTGAAAATGGTGCCAGTCCCTTTACCTCCGATGCTACTGCTAGTCAGGGAGCCTCAACCTCAGCTATGAACTTTCATTTAGATCATTTTGTTGAGAAAGACGATGATATTGAGAGCTATCTAAATATATATCTATTAGCTACCACGTATGGGTTAGAGAGAGAAAGGTGGAGCTTAAAGTTATCTCAAGGGCTTCGTGGGGCAGCTTATGAAGTTTTTGCCAAAATGAGCAGAGGTGATCAAGAAAATTATGACATGCTAAAGCAGGCTCTTTTGTTAAGATATGAAAAGAACGCAGAATTTTATAGGAAAAAATTTAGGAATGCTAAACTACTGTCAGGTGAAACCTATCACCAGTTCTCTGCACGGTTAGAGACATACTTGGAGAAATGGACTTCTCTGGGGAAAACCCAAGATCTTAAGGAAATGATCCTTATAGAACAATTAAGAGAGTCCATGGCTCCAGACCTGAGAAAGTTTCTCATGGAACAAGGTGCAGAGAGACTGGGTGAGCTACTAAATGTTGCAGAAATGTATCAAGCAGCTCAGGCAGAGGTATCAGGTAATAAAAAGAAACAGGTAGATAATTTTAAGGCACCACAGAACTTTAATAAATTTGATCCTAGAGATCAAAACAAAGGTAAGCACCAGTTTGATAGGCCACGGTATGACAATAAAAATAAAACCCCACAATTCGATGAAAGGAAATATGATGAAAGAAAATCTTTCAACCAAGGAAGGAGGTGGTGTAAGAATTGTCAGATGAACAATCATGACACTGACCGTTGCAGAAGGAACCTATAGTAATGGCCACCCTTCAGGTCAGGTCGACCTCAAGAAAGGAGGAGGATATTCTGATAGATACCACTCCAGATGAGATGAGGAAGGCACAGGCTGGGGATAAGACCCTCAAGCCTTGTTTCAGGAAATTGTCAACTTGTCATACAACTCCAGGCGAGGGAGATTTTTACATGAAAAACAAGTTGATTTACAGGAAGGCCGGAACTAGATCCAATGGTCACGGACAGTTGGTTCTTCCAAAGAGATATAGGGCAGAATTAATAAGGAGCCTACATGTGAAAAAAGATGGGGACCATGAGAAAATAGGTACCATCATCCAAAAGGTGGCTCACAATTATTATTGGCCCAAGGCAAGGTGGGACATTGAGAATTTTGTAGAAAGGTGTAGCGTAGCACATGAGGGAACACCCACAAGTGGGAACATTGATCAGGACCTGGACACGCCACGGGGCAAACTTAGGCCTGACAAGCAAAATAAATTTGATAAAGTGGACCAAGCGGAATGGGAAGACCCTTTTCACGGACAAGCTTCAATTAACTGTTTTACAATGGCCACTATGCAGAGAGTGCAAACAGATGTCTTACCCCAGGATAAGCCGAAAATCCCTCAATCGGACTTAAGCAAACTGGAGGAAGAGGATATAGAGAGGAAATCTCTCATCAAGAATTTTAAGTGGGGAGAAAGCCCCAAGAAAAGAATTGGTAGCGGTCGTTTTGTGAATGATAATTCTGGGAAGAAAAATCATCACTATAGCGCTTCGAGTGGAAGAGACCATACCGGTGCATGGACAAATAGGTCCACAAAATTAAAGGTCCATATGTAACGCTGTTAAGAACGTGGACTGATGAAAAGGCAGAGGAAAATATTACATCCTCATACCAATATGTGAATGAGCTGACCACTCGTTTAAAAACTGGCTGGAAACTTGCCAATGAAAATTTGAGACAAGCCAGGAAGAAACATGCTGCCTATTTCAACAGGAAGGCTAAAGACAGAGATTTGGCTGTGGGAGAGAAGGTACTGCTTCTTCTCCCCGGTAGTCAGAATAAGTTACAAATTGGATGGCAAGGTCCATATACAGTTCTAGAGAAGGTGTCTAGAACTAATTATAAGATAGATAAGAAGGGGAAAGAAAAAATCTATCATGTGAATCTCCTGAAGAAATATTTGGAAAGAGAAAATCAGGAAGAGACACACTTGTTGACCTTGTCCATTGCAATGGAGATGAAAAAGGAACCACTTTCATCATTTGAATATCCATTACATCCCTGTGAGACAGCGGCACAGGTGAAAATCAGTACACATTTAACGAAAAATCAGAAAGAGAGAGTGCAACAGGTTCTAGATAATCATACAGAGGTGCTCACAGACCGACCGGGGCATACAAACTTATTGGAATATGATATGAAACTGATAGACCCCACACCTGTCTGTATGAAACCCTATTCGATTCCTTTTGCTAAGGAGAAAGCTTTGAAGGAAGAGATAGACTATTTGTTGAAGGAAGGAATTATTTCACACAGTGAATCTTCGTATAGTTCCAGTGTTGTGCTCTTAAGGAAACCCTCTGGAGAACATAGACTCTGTATAGATTACAGGAGACTGAATGCTATCACAGAAGGACAGGTGGATCCATTGCCGGATACAAATCAGTTGTTTGCCAGGCTAAATAAAGCTAAATATTTCTCAAAAGTGGATCTGAGTAAAGGTTACTATCAGATTCCAGTAAAGCCTGAGGTTAGACCATACCTAGCTTTTAGTACCTCAGAGGGACACTATGAGTTTAACAGATTGCCATTTGGATTGAAGAATGCGCCTAGTGTCTTCTCTAGAATGATGAGAAAATTATTGGACCCTCTGAATAATCCATGCATCACAAATTTCATGGATGATATCCTTATAGCAACAGAAACATTTGAGGAACACATTGACTCTCTGAATATGCTGTTTAATCGACTTAGAGAAGCGAATTTAACAGCCCGACCAACCAAATGTTGCGTTGGATGTAAAGAATTAGAATTCTTGGGACACACAGTCCATCAGGGAAACATGACCCCTGACCCCAAGAATTTAGAGAAACTAAAGAAAGCCCCGAGACCACAAACCAAGAAAGACGTGAGATCCTTTGTCTCATTATGTTGTTTCTACCAAAAGTATATCAAAAACTTTAATTCCATATGTGCACCGTTAACTGATTTGACACGTAAAGGAAATCCAGATCGAATTACATGGACACCACAATGTGAATTGGCTTACCAGGAATTGAAGGAAAAGCTCACAAGCAAACCTATTTTGAAATTACCTGACTTAAGTCAAGAATTCATTGTAAGAACGGATGCCAGTAATATCGGGCTAGGTGCGACACTGCTACAGAAATCAGATGCATTGGATGGGGAATTAAGCCCAGTGGCATATGCTAGCAGAAAGTTGAATAAAGCTGAAACCAACTACTCAACTAGCGAAAAAGAATGTCTTGCAGTAATATGGGCGATAAAGAAATTCAATATTTATCTGTATGGGAAGGCATTTAAGTTGCAGACGGATCACAAACCCTTGTCGTTTCTAGCGCAGGCTAGGCATGAAAATTCTAGGTTACTCAGATGGTCCTTACTTATGCAGCCATTTGAGTTTAGCATAGAGTATATATCTGGAAAAACAAATCTGGGAGCGGATTTTTTAAGCCGACATCCGTGTGATGAGAATCACCGTAAGCCCCAGAAATAATAATAAATTTCTCTATGTGTATATAGAATTATAGACTGACATATAACGTCTGTTTTAAGAGGGGAGAATTTGTCGTGAAACATTCTAAATCCACATATATAAATTAAAAGGTAAATGTAAAGCCTAACACATAAATTCAATAAAAGGAAAGAGAAATGGTTAAAGACCCGTGCTTTCCAATAGCGTACGCCTGTGTTAATAGAACGTCATGCTAGTTGAACAATAAAAACCCCTGTTTTATGCTTCGTCTGCATATTCTCACGCTTTCACGTTGATAGTAAAGCCTACTGCATCAATACACGCTTTCTACAATAAAACGTGTACTGTATTTCTAAGAAAACCTTGAGCTAGGCACACTGCGTAATGACCTAAATTAATACTTCCATTAATTTCATTTTATACACGGCGTGATGAAAAGACAGATGAACTTAGGATAGAGAGAGGGAGGGCTGAAAGCAGGAACGCATGCAACACTAACACGCGTCTCGCGATACACAATTAATGCCACCCACCCCGCGTAAGGCCAGAAGCACTAACTTTTTTCAAATGGACAGTGATAAAAAACACTACCCATACGAGAGTTAGGTTTAAAAACCTGAAAAATGCTTATTAGGAAATATGACATTATACTGGTTTACGTTTGAAAGCCTGACAGTACCCAGACACCACATCGTATCGAAGTGAACGGGAGGTAGAAGAAAATGCATATTTTGAACGCAGCCCCTTAGCCCCATAAAATTTATATATTTGGGTTCCTTAGGCCTTGCTGACAAAGAATATGTTAAGTGTTACGCAAATAGTCTAGGAATTAACAAATTATAGCCAAAAGAAAATAGTGAGGGTGTCAGACAACACCAAATAATAATCGCACAGTGGCATGTTTTGAAACCACTATTTTACGGGAAATGGGCCACCATGTAAAATCCTATTTGATTGGATAGAAGTAAATGTAAGGCTAAACACGATTAGTCGGACTACAACTACTAATTTTGGTTGTTAGGGGAAACGTGAGAAGGGTAAAATTTTTTGAAAAGCTGTGTAAACATGGCCCGATTGGTTAGACCCGCCAATATAGTCAATTAGGAGCGTCAGTTCAGTGCCACATTTTAAAATAAACTTACTAAGAAACAGTGCGTTGAGATCCAGATCATATTTTTCTAAATAAAAGTCTGGGACAGAGGCAGATCGGAATTTGTGCCATATTCATCGCCAGTCAACGTATTTGTGTATTATTTCCATGAATTGTGGTAAGCTTGACATATTTGATATCTTTTTAATGAAAATTGAATGAAAATTGATAATTTATGTCTGTATATGTGTGTGGTTCAGTAGCAAACATGAGGCAAAGCCTAGATAGTGCTCCAACCTGAACAGGACGTGTCGGAGAAAAGTAAAACTGCATGGAATTGCCAAACAGTACACTGACACCTATCTTATTGACTAGATAGAACTAATGCTGGAATTGCAGAGGCGTAGTAACCATTTAGGAGGAGAATACTGGTGTAAATTGTTTCAGATGAAGCTAGCAGTTGGCCTACCGCTCTGAACTCAGTGTTTGTTATGTATTGTGTTCAGTGTGGAAATAGATTATAAATTAGTTATGAAGTAGGAGGTACAACCTTCTTGTTTCAGGGACTGTGGTCCTAAGTTATTGAAGCAGCACCTGGTCTGAGTTTTGCTGAATCCAGAGGCTGACAGCATAACTCCTTGGTCCAGATAGCGACCAGTGAGGTGTCTCCAGAACACAGGAAGCAATCGAGCAGAGGAGTCTATTCCTGCCGCCATCACGAAAGATAAGCTTCTGTGGCCAGAGTAGCTAAACATTATGTGCCCCCCCCCCCCCTCAAAAATTGACAGTATATTTAACACAGAGGGACAATAAACTGTTGCAAATGACAGGAACTGTGAACTTTTCCCAATACTATTTCCAAGATAATCAAACACTTGAAGTCATGATGACAAACAACAACCTAGCTTGAAAAACAAAACCAGTATTACCTCATATTACTACTTCACAACTTACACACATAGGATAAGAATAATAAAATATGTCAATACAAAGATTATATTTATAAACTGTGTACATACTACTTGTAATTACATTTGATTGTGATTCCTGGTTCACTGTGTAGTTGAATCAGGATATCCATTATTGAAAAGAATCATTACATATATATTTGAAACTTTACACTTGACTCATTTAAGATAGTCTTATAGAGTGTTATATGTGTGTGAGTGTCACAGTGTTGTAAGTGTTGTGGAATAAATTAAATTGTTTATCTGTCTGTTGTTGTTGTGACGTACACTTCATCATTTTCATAACCCTAGACATTTAACGTAGTCATCACAATATTCCAGAATAATTCTGACTGAGGTATAAATGTGGTAGCAAGTAAGGTCATCTGTAATACACCACACTTATTAGATACAGATACCTTCACAGCTGATCTCAGTCAGTACACTAAGTCCCCTATAAATATTTATAACATCCCACTTTACCACACATAATATTAACTGGACCTGAACATTACCAGATTTTATTGATATCAATCTCATTAGCCCGCAGTGGCAAAATATATATATATCTATTTATCTGACATATGACAGTAGTTTTTTCCACGGGGATTATACTCAAGAGAACTCAGTGTTCAGACTCGGCCATCAACTTAGAGAACAGCCGATAATTATTATCATTAACATTTCATAACGTAACAAAGTGTCTCAGCAACCAGAGGCTAGACAACTTCAGAACCATATATTTTTACTTCTATGACGGTGACCACCACAAATACAACTTATCTCAACCAGCTAAATGCAGTGATACAGGAATTATCCAGGAAACCAGTTAACGCACCAACTTCGGCGACTCCCTTGAAACTAGCATTCAGCACTAAGGGTAGTCTGGGGCTGGAGTTGGCAAATAATCAGACACTGTAGGGTCATAGTACTTGTTAGTGTTTTTTTCCAAGGAATACCTGAGACAACTATTGGGTAAGCGAGTATGCGTGTGGCCACAGTATGAATAAGTGAATGAACCGAAAGAGAGAAACATATTTTTCTTTTGTTACCACTATCATACAAATCTTCTTTTTGTTTCTCACTAACCTGAGTATTTACGGGATAGCTTAATTAGGAACTTGTTCTTTCCCCGTACTGACTATTCCATATCTTATTGTTAACTTTTGATATTTTGGGTTAATTACCTCTGTTGGGATCTTCTTTTGGTTTTTTCCTTTACAAGAGGGAGGACCTATTGGGTTAATTTCATTTGTCTGTAAACCATGCTTTATTGATGTATATGCTTGATGTTGTGAATTTCTAGTGATAATAAACTTAATAAACCTTAAGTTATCGTGTTGGTCAACCCCTGCCCATATATGTTACCCATAGTTTGTTTTCACGTTTGTGTGTATTTGTCACAGAATTGTGTGTATGTGGGTGCAGTGTAACTTGTATTTTGTATAAGGAGAGAACGTGCGTCTGATTTAAATATAGTCGTAAAGATAGGCTGGATCAGATAAACTACTCACTCCAGAGACTGTTCTTCTCTTACACTATCACCTCGTAGAAAAAAAACGAATTCTTACATCTTAATTTCTCATAGTTATCACTATCACCTCTGCTCGGACAGGACCATAAATATCTCAGACCTATCTTATACAAATTACGACAAAGGCGTCAGTGTGAAAATATTTCGCTGATGTCAAAATATATCTACTCCCTTCAAGATAAGTCAAGCGTTTTACTTTAGTCAAAGAAGCTGCAGGTGAACTTGAATGTCAGCAAGAATTATTCATTCATAACCCTCCACTCCCAAAGGAACATAGGCCTTCAACAAACACATGCCAAGTCCTCCTGTCACGTGCCATTATCTCAAGTTCTTTCCACGTTCTCCTTATCATTTTCACCTCTGTTTCCAGCTCTCTTCTCCATGTGCTTCTTGATCTACCTCTGCTTCTCTTGCCCTGGGAGTTCCAGAACAAGGACTGCCTTGTAATGCTATCAACAGGTTTCCTCAGTGTGTGTCCTATCCATCGCCATCGTCTTCTTCTCCTCATCTCTTGTTCCACTGGCAATTGTCTAGTTCTTGTCATCAGTTCCACGTTGGTAACCTTGTCATGCCATTTTAATCACTCTATTTTTTCGCAAGCACCCATTTATGAAAGTCTGTAGCTTTTTGGTAGTTGTCTTTGTTGTTCTCCATGTCTCAGAGCCATACAATAGGACTGACTTCACATTTGAGTTGAAGATTCGTATTTTCGTGTTGGGTCCGATTTCTCTTGATCTCCATATATTTCCCAATGCAATGAAAGCTCCTCTTGCTTTTTGTATTCTTATTTTGATATCACTGTCTGTCCCTCCAACTTTGTCTATATTGCTGCCAAGATATATGTACGATTCTACATCTTGTATTGGTGCTTCTTCAAGTTCAACCCTGTTATCATTACCTGCATTTATTCTCATTATCTTTGTCTTTTCCCTGTGTATTTTCAGACCCAATTGCTGTGACCTCTCATCGAGTGTTTTCAATTTGTCCTGCATCTGATTACGGTTATGGGACAGAAGAGCTAAGTCATCAGCAAAATCCAGATCATCCAACTGCTTAGTCAGAGTCCACTGGATTCCATTTCTGTTGTGTGTTGTCGATGTTCTCGTAACCCAGTCTATTGCTAGTAAGAAAAGAAATGGAGACAAGAGGCATCCCTGTCGCACTCCTGTTCTTATCCCAAACGGTTCTGTAAGCTGTCCTTCATGAAGAACTCTGCATGTCATGTCTTCATATGTTTTCTTTGTTAAATTAATGATCTTCAGGGGAACTCCATAATGCCTCATCAATTTCTAAAGTGATTCTCTGTCTACACTGTCAAATGCCTTTTCGTAGTCCACAAATCCGATGTATAGTGGTGAATTCCATTCCAGACTTTGTTCAACTATTATTCTCAAAGTGGTTATCTGGTCTGTACAGGATCTGGTTTGTCGAAAACCTGCTTGTTCATCTCTCAGTTTCTTGTCTATGGACTCTTTTAATCTTTCAATGATAATCCTGTTTAATACTTTTCCTGGCACTGACAGTAACATTATTCCTCTATAATTTGTGCACTCTTGTAAATTTCCCTTCTTAGGCAACTTAACCAGATATCCTTCCTTCCATTCTGCTGGTATCTCTTCCTTTTCCCAGACTTTACCAAGTAATTTATATAACATCTCTGTAGCCGTGTCGATATCTGCTTTGATGGCCTCTGCTGGAATGCCAGCCATCAGGTCCAGACGCTTTTCCATCTCTTAGAAGTTTTATGGCTTTCTTTATTTCTTCCTTCGTTGGTCTTTCACCGTTAATTTGTAGCTCTTCTTCTGCTGGCTGGATGTCCAAGGGGTTTTGTGGAGCTGGTCTATTGAGAAGGTCCTTAAAAATATTCTGTCCACCTCTTCATTTGCTCTTGTATATTGCTGAGCACTTTTCCATTCTTGTCTTTTATGAAGCAACTTGTTTGCTTGTATTTCCCCGTTTAGCTTTTTTGTGCTGTTATACAAGGGTACAGTTCTCTCATATTCCCTTTGGCTGCAGCATCTTCTGCCTCTCTTGCCAACTCCTCAATATACTTCCTCTTGTCTCTTTTGATACTTCTTTTTACTTCTTTGTTTGCTTCTGTGTACCCTTCTTGAGCCTTGGCTTTGGAACTTCTGGTTTTGCTTGTGTTTAAATCTGCTTTCTTGTTTTTTCT
The DNA here is from genome assembly GCA_024509875.1 of Oreohelix idahoensis. Lineage (NCBI taxonomy): Eukaryota > Metazoa > Mollusca > Gastropoda > Stylommatophora > Oreohelicidae > Oreohelix > Oreohelix idahoensis. The sequence goes on from JAMPIV010018535.1 coordinate 12,084, forward strand.
GTCTTTTATCTTATTGATGGTTTCTGTTGTTATCCATGCTTTTTGTTGTCGTTCTCTTTTCCCCAGTATTTCTTCACATGTCTCATTCCATACAGTTTTGACCTGCTGCCAATAATCTTCTGTATTCTCTACATCTTCCAGCTGTTGGAGCACCTGGAATTTGTTGGATATTGTGACCGCAAATTTGTCTCTTGTTTCTTGATTTCTTAGATGTCTTACATTAAATTGTTGTCTATAATTTTGCATTGCTGCATATCTCTGGAGTTTCATTTTTACTTTGGCTATCAGAAGGTGGTGGTCTGATGCCCCATCTGCTCCTCTATATACCTTTACATGCAATGATGATCTAAACTTCTTGTTTATGCATATATGATCAATCTGATTTTCTGTTCTATGGTCTGGTGATATCCATGTTGCCTTGTGTATTCTCTTATGTGGAAACATGCTTCCTCCTATAGCCAGTTGATTTGAAGCACAGAAGTTTGAGAATAGTGCCCCATTTTCATTCATTATTCCTAGCCCCTGTTTTCCCATAACTTCTTCAAAGCCGGTGTTGACTGTACCTATCTTTGCATTCATGTCACCCATCAAAATTGTGATGTCTCTTCTTTTTACTTTTTCCATAATTTCCTGTAGTCTAGTATAAAATGCTTCTTTCACCGACTCTTCTTTGTCATTAGTTGGTGCATAACATTGGATGACATTTACATTTATTTTCTTTTTAGCTGTTTTAAAAGAAGCTGTTATTATTCTGGATCCAACGGCTTCCCATTCAATGAGTGCTTTCTGTGCTTCTTTAGATAACATAAGAGCTACCCCTTCACTGTGGTGTGAACTTTCGTCTTCATGTCCTGAGGACAGCACCAATTCACCTGTGATGAGTTTCTTCCTGTCTACCCCCTTCCACTTTGTTTCACACAGTCCCAGAACCTCGATTTTATATTCTCTCATCTCTGCTGCTACTTGTGCCACTTTCCCTTGTTCGTTTAATATCCGAACATTCCAGGTGCCAAATCTGGAAGTTCTCCTAGAAGAAAGAAGGTTAGTCAGCAACACAGACTCCTTTCGGCTTTCTCTGTGTTGCATCATACGCCTCCCTGCGAGAGGACCTTCCCCTGTCTTGGATGGCTGTGTTTTATTTTCCTTATTTGACTTGTCCATGTTTGTTGAAGTTTTTTGTGGTTTAAATTTTTTACAGGATGGGGTACCCGGCCCCATGCTCAACCCTCCTTAGTCGCTTTCTACGACATGCATGGCAGGGAACAGTGTTACTATTCTTTGCTCCCCTTTCGGGCCCGGTAACACACGGGTGAGCAAGAATTATATGAACCAAGTATTCGCCACCGAAAAATAATGCTCAATTATGAACAATTGACTGAAAAATAGGACTGTTTCCAGAATTTCAAAGTCAACTGGACCTAGTATAGTGAAGTCCTTAACACTTAACTCCCGTACGGCAGTGTCTGTTATTTGGCTACCTTTACCCTGTTTTTTTTTTAAATAAACACTGCGCTAGCTGAGTTGAAGGTATGGACAATTCAATCAGACAAGTGAAACTTGGGAGAAAAAAAAGGGGGGGGGGGGGGAATTACAATTTTTTTTTTTTACAATTCGTTGTTCAGTTACCTCAACCCCTAGCCCAGGTTCTGCCCTCAATGCTTGTGTTTTAAATCATCTGGTGACTGTATTATACATGTCGTATGCTTAATTATGTGTACGAGATAACAACATAAGATTATAAGTAAATCCAAGTCATGTACCCCACTCAACGCCCATGTCAAACAAATGAATGATAAATGTCATTTTGCGGTTTGTGAAAATTGCCATGGAAATCACAGACATTAGAGAAAAGTAAATATTCAATATTAGTCAGTAGAACGGTCTGGAATCTTAAGAAAATACAACTTTTTTGCTTAAACTTCGTGCGCGGTGAGAATTTTGTGTCACTGTACGAGGGATCGGTTCAACAAGTACTGTTCGACAACTTTCAGAATTAAAACATTGTTATTGTCATCTGAATACTGAAAGTGGTAAACAAAGCGTGTTTATTGTTGTCGGATTTGCTGTCTTTCTTTACCGTCGTAGTATCTGTTGGCACTAACAATTGTTCTACTTTTGTGAATCATTTTCAACAATGCATTCTTTACCTGTGATTACAATACCATATGGAATTTCCTCTTTCTTGGAATTCCCCGTAACTAAATTTAGCACCCGCCGAATTCGTGGAAATCCAGTTATCCTGCTATTGTGTCACTTCTCGGCACCTATTTATAAATTCGCAGTGACCCATTTCTTGACGCAATCTACACTTCGCGGACTACACAGAACACTGGCTTTCCTATTCTGTTCATTGACGTTTTTTTTTTTTTACCCGTATCAAAGTGCGATAGCGAAGTAAAAACTGAAACGGTTATTCCGAGGAAATGCGATTTGGTGAGATTTGATCTATATAAATGTGAAAAATAAATTGCAGATATAAGCTAACAGCTTTAGTCAGAGCAAAGTGGGACTATGAACCATCTCCTAGCAGGTGTATTTTAATTTCTATTAGAACTTAACTCTGACGAGTTGTTTCTACAAATTATATTTCGTGTTTTTTATTCATCTAGTGTGCTATTTCCAAAGGTAAGTACAAAATCCAGACATCTAGCGGATTAAATATAACTTTTAGCTGGTATAGTCTAAAAACACTGACTATTTTGTTTGTAAATGTTTTGAGTTCTTTACACTTTTGAAACGTAATGGTTAATATCGAAGCAAAGGGGCTGTTTTAATATTAAATGTATCGATCTTCCTTTGTCTGTTTTTAATATATTGTGCAGAGCATTTTCACATATCTGCATTTAATGATTTATCTGAGGGAGAGTGAGCAATATACTATTGTTTGGAATGAAAAGGCAGTTGGCAATAAAACTAAATGTTTTACGACATTTTATACCTCGTAATATACGTATATTTTTATAGCCGTTTTATTGTCCACTGATCCAAACCTGGAAAAGGTGAAGATGAAGGTAATCCTATAGCCGATACTGCCGTAGGGTAGAGAAGCATTAAAGACTCGGCTTCGTGGGGTGAGGTGACCCTTTCTTGCTACCTTTGCTTTCCCTAACATGAGAACAGAGTCGGGTACTCATTTACAGCTGGGCAGATTGGAACATGACGTTTCCAGGTTTCGAACCCAGTAAGGGACCCAAAGACGCAGCAATAGAGAACGCAGTCAGCGACTCATAGCTTGACTGCCTGCGTCAGGACCAGCGAATCAGAGCTGGTCAAGACCGCACTCCACCTCCACGTGGTGGTCCTGGAAACAGTCTGCAGCAGTGCAGTCTGTCTGAGCGAGTGTGGATCGCAATGGGATGGCAAACCCGGTCCCTAAAAAATGCCGTGCTGAAGTCGGATGTGTCGACCGAAAAGTGCAGATATCACAGCTTAGGCGTAAACAGACACAACGCAACCACTGTCCTTTTCAGGGCGAACGAAGAAGAAGAACCCAGTAACTTTTCCTCGACAAGTTAGTACTTTAACTACTCTACCATTCGACGATCGTTTTTACTTGGCTCGTCAGAGGCGGAGAGTGAGAAATATACTATTTTATTTTATTGTAACATTTTCCTAATATGAGGCAGTCAGCGGCAATAATCCTGCTATTTTACCCTTTGTTATGTAATAATCTGCTTATGTTTCTAAGCCACTTTTAACATCAAATGTTCCATAGCTGTAACTGGTAAAAGTATTCAGGTATCACACACTGCTGCATGGAAGTGAAGAGCTAGTAACCTCACTGTACTCAGTCTCAGCTATTTCAGGTGGGTTGACTTCTTCCCTTCCTTGCTGCTTTTGTCTTCCATAACTCAAGAACAGTCATGTACCGATTTTTACGACTGGGTAAACTGCAGCACTAGACCTAGTTTTGAACCAGGTCCCTTCGCTTCAAGAAACAAGCTCTTTAACCATTCTGCCGCTAGAACGCTCTCGTTTGGTGAAGGGCAAAGTATTTTATAGAACGATCTGGCATTCGCATTATTAATATTATCAATTGTATACCTTTATCTTAACAACGCAAAATAGCTAAGTGCAGTATTGGCGACGGACATTGCTAACTTCAACATATTTTCAGTAGTTTAAAAAACAAACGAGGAAATTAAAAATGAACAAACTAAAAATGTATTCACGAACTTGAGAACAATAAGACCTTAATGTTATAAGCTTCTGTCGCGTGCTGGTGGGCGGGACATTGACGTGTCTGGACAGAGTAGTTCACGGTGAATCATTATTTTCTGTTCATACTTCCGTTTGGAAAAGTCACTGAAACAAACAAATTGTTCTACTGATGCCAGTAATATTAGTTTCTTCTGCAGCTTAATCTTCTAGGTTTTCTTCATCTTCTTCAGTGGTGCCATCAGCCCTTATGTTCAGTGCTGCGTGTCGCATAGAGATTATGATCAATAAATTTTCTATATTTCCTTTCTTTTTCTACCCGTGTCCTCCACTTTATTATCGCTCTTTTATCCTTTTCCTGTGTTTTTCGCATTCGTTCGTTTGCGACTATAAACATTACTATTTTCCCATTCAAACTTTCGCCTGTTTCTTTTCTCATTTAGAAACGCACACGCATGTTATTATATAACGTGTCAGTCGCTACAGTCAAACGAGATGTGTGATTATGTTTCATACTCAGACATAGGAGCAGACTTTTGGTCTAGCATTTTCACCTGACACGAACGTTTCTCCGGCGTGAGGTGTGATAACCGACATCTGCACGGCGCAGAATGAGATATTTGTTTGGTAATTTCCTCTGTCACGGCACTCTCAGACAGTTTCGTAGCGTGAGGTGTCTAAGACGCGTTTGGCATGTTATGTCCAGCGTCTAAGGTACGTAGGTGTTAGGAAAGGGGAGAGATCGGGTTTTTGGAAATAATGGGATCTTTGTCTGTTTGATAGATATAATCAGAGTTTTAAACTTGATTTCACTCATTCTCCATTTGCAATAGACGTGGTCACTTCGTTCTAGATACTTAAACTTATAAGTGAAACTCTTAGTTTCGATGTGATACCGTAGTTCTGTGTTGAGGTAAATATTATATTAAGTATTTAATATTTGGTGAGTGATTAAGTGTTAAATCGCCTATTTTTCACTAGTTCTTTTGTGCAGAGAGAATTAAAATATAGTCTGTATTATTTTCTAGTGACGTGTTTCAGTGTAAAGCAGAATAAATTATATTTCTAGCTTAAAATCATGCAGCTATAAATGAATTTTTATTTTACTGCTAAATAATCAGACGAGAATATATTTTAGAATAACTTATAACTGAAATGCTACATCAGTGAGTATTGACGGGATACGTATGTATTCCTAATTCATGATGATTGATTTTATGTATATAACTTATTTCACGGGAATTTAAATGATAAGTCAAGCTGTACGCTTGCAGTTTATAATGTAAGTTATAACGAGTACATAGTATGTATAATTATTTTATATGTGTTTTTCCTCTATTTAGTGAAGAAAACTGGGGTTAACTCAAACTTTGCCAGCGTTAAGTACTGATGAGTAATATCTGAGAAGAACTAAAACATTTTCCTTAAAAGACTTGGTGTAAAATCTTTACAAGACCTTTAAAGGTGAAATGACATAACGGGCCTATTGCGCCAGATTTTATTCTTCCTGAGAAAACTTAAGTACAGTTCAGCCCTTGCGGTGAGTAAACTATTACAAACAGTAACGTTCCGCAAATTATGTCAACTTGTGGTGTGACCAAGAATTTTTTTTACCTTTTTGATCGAAGTTACAAACCTGACATTGTTCCTAAGTAGTGGAAACCTCGTGATTCTGATCCTGTGAGCCCGCTTGAAAACTAATTCTTATCTGAACTGATAAAGTGACACTAACTTAAAATCTGAACAAAATTATCGCCTGAAGAGGACGCTCCCCGGATAAATTGGATGAAACCAAGATCTGCAGAGCTGGGTATCCGCTTCATCAAACGATAAAACAGATTGTGTCATAACGTGCGCCAGACGGCGAACAGCAGCACGATTGTAGGTAAGGTTGTGTGAGACAGGGCCCTGATGAATGAACCGAGAGAAAGCAGGAACGAGTGACTCTTTTATGGTATACCAAATTTCACCCACTTTGTAATTTCTTTATGCAAGTTTTTTGTTGCAAAAAGATACTTTTCCTTAGGATAGATCATACTAATATCTAAGTCTGTTCATACCTTTAAAAGGGGAAAATCATTAGATTACCGCTAATGTATCCTTGATTCCTTGGGGCTATCACTTTCTTCTAACAGGACTGTGGGCATACCTTGAGGGATAAGATCATACTGTGGGTCTATCATTCTTGTAGCATTTGTATTGACTTTTTTGACTATTTGTATATGCTTTGATGTAATTGTATGTGTTGTGATGGAATTTTCTGATAATTAAAAATTCCCTTGAACTTAACCAGTGTGTCGGGTCAGCTCGTTCCCAAATATCTATATAATCATTGTTATAGGTTTCCCACGCCTGTACGTCTAACTGTCGTCTTATGTGTGTGTATGTGAGTGGAGATATATATATATATTTAATATATAGTTTATAGACTGTCTGACTCCTCTGAATCTGTTGTAGAAGATAGGCGGAGAGAGAGAAGATTCTCGCTTTCCGGGACAGTCTCTATAAATTTCTACCATCTCACTCGTGGAAATCTATTTCTACTATCATCTCTCACTGTGGCATATCACTCATTCTAATCTATTCAGAAGGGACCAACCCAAGTCTTAAATCCCCTATCAAAAATCTACGACACTGCGGCATGCCGGCGTGATCCCGACCACATCACCCCTAGTGTGCCGATGGTCGAGAAAATATGGGCCTAACACTATATTCCCAATATGCCTCAATGGGCGTGTAAACGGGATCCTTTACCTTTACCTATTTTATGTTTCTAGTAATTTCTTATTTATTCTGTGTTACCTTTCCATCTTTGTCCTACGCCAAGTCATGTTCTTAATATATATAATATATATAAATATTAGGGTTATCACTCTGTTCAAAGCAAAAAAGAGGTCAATATGCAATTTTTTTTTCATAAAAAGGAGGAGAATATTATGGGGAAAAAAATGAGGAAAAAAAGTAGAACATTTAATTTAGTTAGTAAATGACAAATTTTTTTTTTTTACATACCGCACAAACAATAAGTTCATTAAATCAACTTGATTTTGTGTTTATTGATGTATTAAGATGATAAAAAAGTTTTTAACATAGCTGGATGACTTTTTAAATACACATTAAAACACATTGTTGCCCTCTGCATTATGCCGAGTTCCACATAACATTTTGTTGTAATTATTCCAAGTAAATGCAACTTATTTCTGTGACGAAATCAGGTTTCAGGTAGATATTTTTACAATATATCTGGTGCTTTATTTAGTGTATTCTGCACCTTAATTAATTTGAATGGTAAACCGCCAACTTTCAAGTCCAAATGCTGAATGATTATTTGAAGCATTTAGCCCGAGCTGTGTTTGTTCACATCAGTGAAAACCTCATAATAAACAACTCTGTTTTCTTCCAGTTTTTTTGTCAAAAAGTGTTTCATTCGAGTGCTTTGCACAAGAGGTAGTTTTGGTTGTAGCGCATGCAAAGTTTGTTAGCGATTTTTGAATAATTGAAAGCATTTTGAAGAACAACCCACTAGTTGAAAACTATTGTGATGTTTCACAGTGTGAAATGCAAAAGGGCCGTCTGTAGCAGTAACTTTACACTGTTTCGCGCTTGTTTCTTTTGTAAATTATTATTGCGAATTCTTAGACGCAAGTGCTTTCTAGTAGAATTTTTGTGTTAATCGGTGTATGCATTTTTTAAACCAACTGCAGAATTATTTGCAAATGGCACAAATGTGCCACATCTGCACACGAGATATTCTGCTCCTGAATCTTGTCGACTGCTGAAAGAACATGGGAATTTATTTTCCATTCACCTGCGAGTATACACTTTCATTTTGGCACTTAGAGTAGGTTTGTATAGTAAATATATAGTGCCATTAATTAATGTTAAATTCAATATTAAAGTTGAAAGTATTTGTAATTTGCAACTGCCAACGAGGTTTTAATTGACTAAACCTAATACTGTCTTAACATTGAAAGGGCATATTTTCGTAACGGGTGGCAATAAACATACAGAGCGACAAAAATTACTATCATAAACAATCGAACAACACGAAAGCTTACTGATAAATTATTTGCTCCATACTGTGCACAAGACAACTTTAATTCAGTTGTCAGATCTGAAATTCAAACGTGGAATTTTATAAATGGCAACTTTCATGGTATTTAGTAAATCGCAGAAAAGCCGGACATTTCAATATTTTTTCCGGCCGGATTTGTTCAGACATAAAACGCAGGACAAATCCGGGCATGTGGTAACCCTAATATATATATATATTGCTGTGGGGACAGTTGTTGACGTCGTATTCTTGTTTACATAATGGAGTTGCCAGCCCAATGCACAGCCTCATAGTATTCCCCTCTTGCAACATCTCTGATGGCCTAATGGAGCAGTAACTATAATCTTTCTCTGTCTCCTTACAGACCCCATGAAATACACGGGGCACACACACACACACACACACACATATATATATATAAGAGCTGTCACCTAATTAATTTCCATTATGTCGTCATGTTCCAGCGACCTCAGTGAGTTTGGGTCTTTCTTCCTAGTTCAAATATCTTCATATCGTGACAGCGTGCCTTTACAATCATTCTTCCTCATGTGTTGTACTAATGAAATCTTAACGTTATAACCGGATATTGGTTACTAGTGGGTACGTGTGTAATATGTTAGGTCTTTATCTGTTGTTCTTTTCCATTTCCTGTTTTTGATAAGTCGTCTTATTCTTCTGAGTTTCTATTTTCACTATCGTTTCAAGTCTGCAAAAGTAAACGATCTGTCTTCAGAGAAAGTGGATGCCAAAGAGGGTGATAAAAAGACAAAAATTATGTAGGTCAATTTTTTACTCGCTAAAAATTGTGCCAAAAAATGACCTACCCGGGGAGTTAAACAACTATGTCGAATGTTGTCGTACCAAAACAATAATTAGCATATAACAGTTACAAGTGCACATGAGAATGAATAAGGTTGAACATACTAAACCTTAAAAGAACCGTTTGGTTTGGTTTTAATGATTATTTTCATTGCACGCGGACAACTCCATCAGTGCTCTGATCTCCTCCCTTAGATCACACAAGCAGGATTGTAGCACAGTGCGCGAACTCCATAGTACCGGTGAGGATCCCAATGTGTGTATACAGGAATCACACATTCCATAAGTATTGTTGTAGTGTGTAGGCTTCCTAACTTTTACATTTTGTCAAGGGCAGAGGCCGTGTGGCCTACACTTAACGATTTCCAACTGCCCAGGGATTTTTAAAGTGCGCAACTTGCACATGGGACCTCTTATTTTTTTCTCCCTTATCCGAGAAGGCTAGACATCCGATCTCACTATCCATGGGATCAATTGGGAGTATAACATCATTAGAAACCACTGGTTCTGGAATAAAAATTTCCATCAATTATATTCCCTGTACTGGGAGCGAACCCAGTACCTTTAGAATTAGAGGCGGACGCCATACCTCTTAGCTACTCCAACCTTCTTAAAAGAATCGACAATATATATATATATATATATATATATATATATATATATATATATATATATATATATATATATATATATATATATATACATATATATATATATATATATATATATATATATATATTTATTTATTTATTTATTTATTTATATATTTATTTATTTATATATTTATTTATTTATTTATTTATTTATATATATACACACACACACACATATAAGATAAATTGAATTGTACTAATTGAACTAGAAAAAAACTACAGTAAACCAAAAACTACAAACTCCTCAAACACTATGGTGTAAAGAGGGATATGTTAAATAGCATGGAAAGGGGATACACCATATTCTTTCTAGACATTATGAAAGACCATAACTAATGCCAGAGAATCTGCAGCCTGAAAGAGCCAGCAATAGAAAAACGACAAATGTAATATATTTTACATAATTAAAAGAACACTATGCAACCAAATTAAAACCACATGGATTTGAACTGGATATTCTATGCTCAGGATAAGCAGCAGTTCTTTTTTTTTTTTTTTTTGGGCTGTGGGCCAAAAATCAGTCGAAAATAACAGCAGCCAAATCTTAAGAAACCTGGTTAATGCATCACGTAGTGCACATAAACTATAATAAACGTCACAAGTAAAAGGAAAACTGAAACAAAGTAATGTATTATGTGGGAAATTAAACTAGATTGTTCTGTTTTCGTATTTGTTTGCTTGGAAAATATGGTTGTGTCATCAGTTGTACGGAAATAACGAACGTGTGACACACGATCTCACCGTGAGTTGCGCCCCCTGGTTATCAGTTAGCCGAAGAACTATTTTACTTAGTGGTTATATGTTGCTCTGAAACTGATGACTTTTCATATTATTTTCTAGGAAGAGATAATGGGGACTAACCATCATATGATTCAATACAGAATGCGACAGTGAAGAATGGAACTTTTCTCATCTATAGAATGCTCTAGTAGGGCGACCACCCTGGGCGCTAAAGGCAATCGGGGCGCCGGAGAGAGCGAGAAAAATAAATAATTTTTTTTAACCCAATAAGCTCTACCTGTTTTCAGCTCCGACACAATTCGCCCGGGCTAAAGGGCTTTTTTTTTTTAAAAGAAAACAAAAGAACCAAAGTAAGACCATTTTTTTATCTGTTTCTATATATCTTCTTCTTCTTCTTCCGTCCTTAGCCACCGACCGTCAAAGCAGTCAGTGGCCATTACGCCTAGTGGCGTCTTAGGGCAACAGCAGATAGGTTTTCTTTGCCATTGTTTCCCATCACGCCTATTGGCGTCTTTAGGGCAACAGCAAATCAATCCATTTGCTGTTGTTTCCGTAATCGAAGTGACTGGCAAACGGGTGATCAGCCCGTTGGTGTGTTTCTATATATATTTCTGTTTTAATCTTGCAAGTAATAACTATCTAAAACAAACATGTAATTTTATTTACAAATTTTACTAAAATTTCTAGAAGTTTAATTAATTTTTGCAGCTAGAAGTGTAGGGGAGGGGGCACATGTCAAACTATTCACTATGTTCGCTCGATACTCTAAGGCTGGCCCTAACTATACTGCACATACTTCTGCAGAATCCACAGAAAAATTAAATTGGCAATAATGTATTCTTATAATTGCTCTTCGATGCCGCGGACATTATGGAAAAAGCAAAACCACATTAAGAAAACAATTAACCGAAATGGCTGACTTGCAATTATGACAAGCACTGACCTGTTTACAGCTATATAGACACACACAATTTGCAGCGTCATTGATAGTGACTGTGTTCCTTGTTGATTGAGTGAAATATGTAGGGTATGAGATCGGCATAGAAAGGAAGCGACTGGGATCTTACGTCTCCTTGAATGTAAATATGTGCGTGGTTCTTGACTTTGTCAAGTTGGCACCTAGCACTTTCTCACTTGAACGATCCTTGCTGCATTCTTCATCTTCGGTAAAAGAGTAAAATTAGCCCCATAGCAGATACTGCCTTAGGGGCAGTGAAGTGTTAGAGCCTTCACTATACTAGACCCAGCTTCGAGCGGTGAAGTGACCAGTCCCCTTCCTCGCTGCCTCTTCCTTCCCTAACTCACGAGCAGAGTCAGGTGCCCATTTACAGTTGGGTATACTGAAGCGTGATGTCACCGTGTTCCGAGCCAGGTACCTTCACCGCGCGAGACCAGCGCTCTAACCACTCTGCCAGTCGGACTCTCTTATCTGTGGTAAGTAGGAAAACTATTAGTGAATAGTTCTTACCGCCGGGTGTGGTTCCCGGAAGTCTCTGAGGATACTAAGACAGAAAAAGTGTACATTTTCCTCAGGCATGTCGTAAGAGGTGACTAATATGAGGTTGTAAACATCATATCAATATATATAAAATCCTAGCTTTTTCTGTCAGTACGTAACGTTAAGGGATGCAGCTTTGGTTCAAAGTTAGACATTAATTGTATTGTTTCCCTTATATGTAATCTCCTGAAAATAGTAACACTCGACAAAGAAAAGTGCGCAAATGACGGTGTGCATAAAAATATTTATAGAATGTGTGATCCCGTATACACACATTGGGATCCTCGCTGCTGCTACGTAGTTCGTGCACTGTGGTGATGCACAGTGGGGTTTTTTTTATAATACTTTTGAATAAGTAAAATCTCCGTTAGGTATTGGTGCTTTTGAATTTAATTCCCGTCTTATGACGGGCTTTTACACTAGTTGTGAAATAAATAGTTGCATAAACCACCCTGCAATCAATGATACCTACACCTTGTAGCGGTATGGTAGCTTGCGTACCCTGACAACCCCTAGAGCTATGCCAGAGCGAGTTTTACTCCTGGTAGGCTCAACCAAGCTGGGCAGATCTGTGCGGGTAGGGTCATACAAAAGCTGGTACCCTGGTCCTCCAGGTTGAGGGTTTTAGCCGAAACCCCTGCTTATGTAAAAAAAAATCTGAACAGTTACGGAAACAGCAACAAATGGAAAAACTTTGATGGGAGACGGACATCCGGAGTCTCAGGCTCGTATGGCTGTCAGTGGTGAAAGCCGAAAGGAAGCTATTGGCATGAAAACGGATGCCCTGACCGCAAAACATGAAACTAGAATTGGATTCTTGAACGTCAGAACCATTAATGAGGCAGGAAAGCTGAGGCAGATCGCTGCAGGGATGAGGAACTACAGATTACATATCCTGGGAATAAGTGAGAGTAGATGGACCGGGACGGGGAGATTAAAAACAGCTACAGGGGAAACGGTACTTTACTCTGGTAGAGAGGATGGTCAGCACAATGAAGGCGTAGCCATTATCCTGAAGAAAGGAATAGAAAGGTCATTACTGGAATGGAAACCCATCAACAACAGACTGATAAGAACAAGACTGAGAGGGAGATTCACCAACACCACAATAATACAATGCTGTGCGCCAACAAATGACAGCAATGAAGAGGTCAAGGACAACTTCTATCAACAGCTACAAAAGGAAATCGAAACTGCACCTAGGTAAGATCTTATTATAATAATGGAAGACCTCAGTGCGAAAGTTGGTACACACAATATTTATAATGAAAGAGTAATGGGGAAATGTGGCAGTGGAACAGTAAAGGAGAATGGGGACAAACTAATAAGCTTCTGCAGCATCAACAACCTGGTAATTGGAGAACCACTTTTTCCACACAAAGAAGTGCACAATTTAACGTGGGAATCACCAAACGGACGGGACAGAAACCAGATAGACCACATTATGATCAATGGTAGATGGAGGCATGCACTTCAAGACGTGAAAGTAAGAAGAGGTGCAGATGTGGGAAGTGATCATCACCTTGTCGCAGCAAGAATGAAAGTGAAACTCAGAGCTGCTGGACCAATTGCAATCAAACAGAAAAGATATAAGATTATGAAACTCACTGAAACCCTCACCAGAAAAGCTTTTGTGGTTGATGTAAAGGAACGATATCAAATTGCCAAAGGCCAGGAAAGTTCAGCGACTGATGATGTTGACCAGAAATTCAACATCATTTCAATAGTATACAAGGAAAGCAGCGAATCATGCTTGGGATTCCAGAATTGTCAAATAGCCCAAGAAAGGCGACCTTGCAGACTGCAACAACTAGAGAGGAATTACTCTCCTCTCAGTTCCCAGTAAAATACTAGGCAGGATAATTATCCAAAGAATTTCAAAAGCAGTAGACCATGAACTGAGGAAAGAACAAGCGGGATTCAGAAAGAACAGAAGATGTACAGATCATATATTCACCCTCTGGAACATTATAGAGCAGTGCTCAGAATGGCAGAGACAGCTATACATTAACTTTGTTGATTTTGAAAGGGCTTTTGACAGCATACACAGGGACAGCCTATGGAAAATACTGATGGCTTATGGAATTCCTAGCTGCATTGTTTCCATTATAAAAAGCCTCTATTTTAACTTTACATGCAGTGTTGGGTTGAGCAACTTAACTTTTGAGGTGAAGAAAGGGGTACGACAGGGATGCCCCTTATCAACAACTTTATTTTTGACAGTCATAGACTTGGTGATGCGCCAGACAACAGAGGGCAGTTGAAGAGGAATTATATGGACATCATTTTCTACACTGGAAGACCTAAAATATGCAGATGACATTGCACTACTCGCACATTCACATCAACACATCCAAAAAAACCGATAGATTGAATAAGTATAGCCAGCAGGTGGGTCTGAACATCAATCTGAAGAAGACATAGGTCATGACACTCAATGTGGGCTATCCTAAGCCAATAACAATTAGGAACCAGAAGCTAGAACAGACAGGCACATTTAAATACTTAGGATGCACAGTAAGACCAGACGGCGGAACAAGCAAGGACATCAACAACAGAATAAATAAAGTGAGAACAGCCTTTGCTAGTCTCAACAATATATCCAGTACAGAACAAACACCAAATTAAGATTATATGAGAGCTGTGTACTTTCTGTGCTTCTCTATGGTGCAGAATGCTGGAGAGTAAAAGAGGAGGAAATGTAAAACTGTGCCTAAGGAATATTCACCTTATCTTTTGGCTGAATACCATTGATACGGATGCTTTTTATGGGCTTATTATTCTTATATTGAAGTAGAAGTCCTTCAGATATATATTTGATTAATTCACATAGAATCATACATTGATTCCAAACCAAGCACAGATAGGGTATGTCCATTCAATCCCCGCCCAAAAAGCCGTGTACTTCAAAACATAATTGACACTTCAAAGGCCAGGTTGGACGATTCACATAACGATTTAATAAACATTTTGAAGCTCCAAATATCTATTGATAATATGCACATAAAGTTATGGCATCAACTAGACAGTCTCTAGTGTCGCTGTACAGTCTTAATAGCTGGAACGATGTCGAAGACATTTCCACACAGTTTTTATTATAATAATTCAACTCACTTTCATCAAGTCCCACATCATTCCTCTTACATAAATATTGGCATCCTCACACGGAGGTGTATGGAGGATCCAGAGATGGAATACAAAGGAATATGACCAGTAAATCTTCACTCAGGAGCATAAAACACATACGTCCAACGCCTTGAAGAGACACACAGCGAATCCCAAAACCAAGGGACGCTTCAGTTCGCAGACTACAAAACTGACGTCTGCAACTACGGACACCAAAAGTAATGACGTCACTTCCTGAAACCAGGGCAACGGTCTCATAAACAAATCAACTACATGTCGAACTGTATTGATATCGACATACATGTTATGAACTTTACTCATAACAACCATCACCAACCAATAACTACTTATTCGAAATAACCAAGAGGACATGTACACCATCATAGCTGGCAGACGCTGGAGTTGGGTTGGCCACGTCCTCAGAATGGACCCTGGTGCCATTACAAGAACAGCTATGTTATGGACCCCCGAAGAAAAGCGAAAGAGAGGCCGACCAAAAACAACTTGGCGGAGAACTGTGGAGGCTGAGATGCAAAGAATGAACCAGAGTTGGGTCACTGTACGAAGGATGGCTGCCGACCGAACAAGGTGGAAGCAATTTGTTGCTACCCTACAAGACGCCACCAGGCGTGATGGCCACTGGCTGCTTTGACAGTCGGCGGCTAAGGATCAAAGAAGAAGAAGAATATAAACCACCGCAGCAAGAACACATGCATGCTTTGTGGTAGGCTTCCAGCATAAGGCAGTAGGGTGGGTCTAGCTGCATTGTAAACGAAAATAGATATGATGATGATGTCATTACACGGGCAAAGACACTATGGAATTGCCACGTAAACTAATGTCTTTATGATAAATTATGAATCACACACCAGTAATTCTGCTAAAACTTTGTGGTTAATGCCCCGAACGGAAAATTATTTTTGGGATTTGACAGCAACTACAAATACATGTAATTATGGCAGTAGGAAATCATTATCTTTGGGAATTGTCGTAGATTTTTGATAGGAGATTTAAGACTTGGGTTGGTCCCTTCTGAATAGGTTGGAAGGAGTGACAGTCACAGTGTGAGATAGAAATACACAATAGATTTCCACGAGTGAGATGATAGAATGTGATATAGAGGCTGTCTCTGAAAGCGAAAAAAAAATTCTTCTCTCTCTCACCTATCTTCTACGACAGCTTTACAGCGTCAGACAGTCTAAACACATATATATTTTTACCTATATTTCTATCTACTCACGGGCACGCACATACACGTGACGACAGTTAAACACACAGACGTGGGAAATCTATAACAATGCTTATATAAATATTCTAGAACGAGCTGACCAACACGCTGATTAATTCCAAGGGAAATTTTAATTATCATTTAAAATTTCTTCACAACACATAGAAATTACATTGAAACATATACAAATAGTCATAAAATATCAAGAGAATGCTACAAGGATGATAGCCTCGTTATGATATTAACTCTAGGTTTAGCCCACAGCCCCGTTATGAGACAGATGATGGCCCAAAGAGTCATAAATACATATGGTTAGGGTCTAATATTGTCCTTCAAAAGGAACAATTTAATCAAGCAGTCAATCTTCCGTAAGGAGATTATAAAGTGGGAGAATCAATAGTTATAAAAAAAAACTCACTCAGTCCACTTTCACTCGGTTCTTTCATCAGGGTACCCTGGCACACGTGCTTACCGAAAAACTTGATGTTGTTCACAGTCTGGCGCAACCTTAGGACACTTCTCTATACAGTGAATCTGTATTCTTTGGATAAAGCGAATCCCAGCTCTACAATTACAGGTTTCTTCCACTGTTTTTTCGGGGAGTATTCACTTCACCAGTTATGTTTTTAGATTACTGTTCATGTCACTTAGATCAGTTAGGGTAAGCAAGTTTGAACGGGCACACAGAGTCAAAACACGAGGGTTTCCTTCATTTGGGAAAAGCTGACCAGTGGACAACTTCTTTTAACAGATAGTTTTGGTTCACTATACACTCTTTCAATACTTGTCGGGAATATTAATGTTATTTCTTGTAATTATTCTCGCCGCCTGGCAGCATGTATATTTGAGTTTATTGAGAAGAAATAAAGTCTGGCTCAAAGGCCCAGTATAAACATTTAGTCTTTAGAAAACCGTTAGTGGGATTGGTATTACTGTCTATCTCTGATGGCACTTGCACTGTCAGGCCAGTGTTACTTGAAACAACCCACGTGGCTAAAGATAGAAAATGTCTATTCTTCTCACAAGTATGAAACTCTTTATTACTAAACGCCGGCAAGTTTGGATCACCCCAGTATTCACTGCATAAAATGGAACAAGCACATATAAAATAATTATACATACTATGTATACGGATATAACTTATATTTTAAACTGCAAGCGTAGAGCTTATCATTTAACCCTTCCCGTGAAATAAGTTATATTATAAAATCAATCATCATGAATTTGAAATACGTATAAATATATTTCGTCAACACTCATGAGACATCTAGCAGTTATAAGTTAGTTTAGAAAATATATCTCGACTGAGTAGTTAGCAGTTAAATTAAATTGATTTAATAGCCGAATGGGTTTAGCTAGAAATTTATAATTTATCTTGCTTTCCACTGTAACTCGTCGACTAAAGAAATAACAAACTATTAAAATAATCACTCTGCACACAGAACTAGTTTAAAATGAAATAGGCGATTAAACACTTTATCACTTCACAAAATACTAGATATACTAGATATAATATTTTACCTCACACAGAACTACGTATCACAACGAAACTGAGAGACATCACTTATAAGTTTAAGTGTTCTAGAACGAAGTGACCACGTCTACTGTAAAATGGAGAATGAGTGAAGTTAGTTTCAAACTCGGGCCAATATCTTAAAATTAGACAAAAGCCCCAACTTCTTTCGCAAACGAAATAATCTCCCCTTTTACGTGTAAAAAACCTTACGTCAGCTTAACGCGTGTCGTAACTGCCATCAGTGACCGAGAGTACGCGTGACAGTTGCAAATCTCAGACAACCCGTCTGCAATGCGGAGCGCAATTTCACACTTCGCCGGACTATCCTGACGAAAACTCACGCAGTTTGCTGCAAAAGGTAGACAATCCGTCTGCCTGCCATGTCTGATGGAGCGAATTCTCACACCCCAGGCCCAGAAATCTGGTCGGGCAGCGCTCTGACCGGGGAAACTGCAGACGTTCTGTCTGGCGAGCACCGTATATTCACAGCTATCGTTCGACCGGCAGAGACTGACATCTACGTAATACCATCACTAGTGCGATTCTCAGTTTTGAGAAAAGAAACAACGTTAAGGATGGGGAAGAAAATATATATCTCGCAAACGAATGGATGCGAAAAAAATACAGAAAAATGTAAAGAAATATAGAGGATACGGGTGAAAGAATAGGAAGAGGATAATAGGCAATTTAATGATCATAACCTATGTGACAGGAATTGATGCGGAAATCTTGCTCTTGTCGGAAAAATCGCGCAACAGCATTGAAACGTGAATTACATATACTGATTACTCAGACTAACAGATTACACAGATTGACAGATTACACAGACCGACAGGTTACACTGACTGACAGATTGTACAGACTGACAGATTACACAGACTAACAGATCACACAGACTGACAGATTACGCAGACTGACAGATCACACAGATTAACAGATTAGACAGGCTGACAAATTACACAGACTAACAGATTACATAGACTGACAGATTAGACAGGACTGACAGATTAGACAGGCGGACAGATTACACAGACTGACAGATTAGGCTGACAGATTAGACTGACATATTAGACAGATTGACAGATTACACAGACTGACAGATTAGACATTTTTTTTTTTTTTTTTTTTTTTTTTTCTTAACCAGCGGCACTTGGGCTTTCAGCCCTTCGGCCCAATGACATGTCATTGCGAGGCTGGGGAACCTGAGGACTTTCCTTCCAACCCGGTCAGGAGCTTCGCTCCTTCCCATCCACAGAGGGTTTATCACAGGCGTTGCTATTCAGATTAGACCGTAAACATTTTATTCAAAAGACGCCCAACCATGAACACCTGGTCGCCAGTACAACGCCGAAGCCATTACACCAGCGCGGCTCCCACAGATTAGACATAAAGATTTATTGATTGAGTGATTCCCTTATTCACTCATTTAATCTTTCGGTATCCACTTCCTATTTTCTGTCTCGAGCGAGCAAGGACACGAAGTTTCGTAGTTGAAAATGTATTACATCCTGTTCTAGTTTGGTTTTAATATGAAAATTAGGACTTTTTTCCTGTCAGTATACAATTTTAGAGGGTGGGCTGGGAAAGTTTCCTCAAAAGTACACAGTTTTAGAGCGGGGGCGCGGAAAGTTTCCTCAATTCCATGTAACAGTAAAGATTTTTCCCAATCTTGTTTTATTTCATATTTGTTACATTTCCGAGAAGATAAATAGTTTATTCTACCAATAAGTTGTCTTTTTGGGAAATTCACAAAATATGAGAAAAGCATAATCTTTAATGTCAGGCTGTCTTTCTAACATTTATTTTCTAAAGTTGTTGGACTGTATGTCTTATTTCCCCTTGCCTGAAGCTGAATCGTATCTTATTTATCTTGTATTATCTATGCTGTTTATATAAATAACAGGGCCGACCGTAGGGAACCCTGACCGCCGGGGCGACCAAAACGGGCGAGAACAAAATTGTTTTGTTTGTTAAGAAGCTAGATCAGAGGTTTTCAAACGTTTTTGGTCCGCGGCTCCCTTGACCTGTGCATAAATCACCGCGGCTCCTCTCTATACTACGAAGATCTATATTTATTGATGGACCTTGGCTCATAATATCGAGCGCAACACTTTTCCCAAGCCACCGCGACGCCCTTAGCCGAGGGCCGCGACGCCCCTGGGAGCCGCGACGCACAGTTTGAAAACCTCTGAGCTAGAATTTTCTTCAGCTGTGACAAAATTCTCCCACAGCACGCAATTTAAATCTTTTATAAAAGAACGCTAAAACCAAGGTGTGAAATATTGTTAACATTATGTCTTTAGTTGTTATCATGTTTTTGTTTACTTTTTAAGTAATAATTACAAACTTTTTGTAAATAATAATTACAAAATTTAAAATGCAATTTTATTCGCGAATGTAACTTCATTTTCCAATAGAATTTAGTTAGCTATCGCGGCGAGAAGTGTGGGGACGGGGGGCGCATATCAAACACACTCGCCCCGTGCGCTGAATGTTCTAAGGTCGGCCCTGTCTGTACCCTCGTACATACTAATATAGATAATAGTTTTCAAATAGCTTTCTTGTTTTAACTGATATACACACCTTTTGTCTTCTTTTTTTTTTTTCTTAAAATGTTTCCTTATTTATTAGCGAGTCGCCCTCTGTTCAACCTATGGACACGGTCCGTCGGTTCTAATGGGGCACAAGGAAAAAAACAACAAAAACCTGTTGTCTGGTGTCAATATATTTGTCCTTTGCTTTTATAACCTCTTCATACTTGAAGTACTGCTAGTTACCTTTAACCTTTTTAATGATATGTAATAGTGGAGGTTAACGAAAGTAAGTTTTGTAAAATCTGACTGAAATAACGGAACAAAGAAATTGTTTACGTTGCTACCCTACGGTTTTTGTCAGGGGCAAACAATAATTAACGTAACAAATTACCAGAGACGCAGAATTAATCCCTAGTGAGGTCTTAGCGAGAGATGAAATTGTCTCACTACATACACTAAAGTCATACTAAATATTACTAATTATCAATATTCCCCTGTGTAGTTCTCTGAAGAAACAAATAAAGAATAAGACCACTGTTCCCTCATGCATGTCGTACAGTGCGACTAATATGATGTTGTACATGAGGCTGGCAACTTCGTCATGAAATAATAAATTGCCACAGAAACCACAGCTGCTAGAACATGTGACTGCATGGTGCAAGCTATCTGCAAGGGGATGAATTACACTGGTGGCTCCATGCTCCGTAAGGAGCGCAAAGGAAAATTATGTTGATGAATTATTACTATTAATAAAATATTTTCAAATTATTATTGTTACTATTATTAATTATTATGTTAATTACTCATTATATATTTATTATACATATTATTCATTACACATTTTCAAATATGCAATCTGGAATAATCAACAATCAGGAAATATATGTACATTATGATATATGGAATAATCAATAATGAGAAAACTATATGTCGAATGGATTATAAGGAATAATCAACAATGAGATAACTATATGTCAAATGGATGATATGGAATAATCAACAATGAGAAAACTATATGTCAAATGGATAATATGGAATAATAAACAATGAGAAAACTATACGTCTTCTTCTTCTTCAGCGTTCAGTTTGTAGTCATGCTAAATCTGCAGGCCTGTCGCCAGTACGAAGTCCACAGTCTTTACTAGGTCGGCGCGGGAGCTCCATGGCTTCTGCTAGAGCTATACGTCTAATGGATAATACGGAATAATCAACAATGAGAACACTATATGTCAAATGGATAATATGGAATAATCAACAATGAGAAAACTGTATGTCAAATTGACTAATGGAATAATCAACCATGAGAAAACTAAATGTCAAATGGATAATAAGGAATAATAAACAATGAGAAAACTATATGTTAAAAAGACCATATACAATAATAGAAACTATGTGCCCAAAATATAATCCAACAGCCTTGTATTTCACTGCTGCATCTACGGCTGTGAAGTGGGGAATTGAAGTCGGAGTGTCGGAGTCGGCTGTGTTTTAGTGGAGTAAGAGTCGGTTTAAAAAAAAAAACATCCCAACACCGACTCTGCATTTTATGTCATATGACTAGTAAAAAACTGTAGTCGGAGTCGGACTTCTAAAGTTTCAGGAATCGGAGTCGGAAATTTTTTTGCCCGACTCCACAACCCTGGTTGCAACACCTAAATTTCCGTCTAACCCACGGTTAGTCGTAATTTCAGCCACAATGTCTAAACTGTACACTGAATATTGAGGTTGTTAGAGACAAACAACAGCCCCTTCAGAATGACACGAAAACAAGAACTGTTTACTTACAATTATAAAAGCTAAATACTATTTGATGCTCCATAAAAATGTGTAACTCTGAACTTTGCACCTTTTTTTGTTGTTTATAAGAGTTGTAAATGGGAAACAACTCTTGTTCTTCGTTGGTGTGGTGATACTATAACAATGAATTCATATGACTTTCCGTGCTAAACAAAAGTTTTTTTCAAATTTGACTCACAACAGGTCTTTGCTCATAGCAGTAAATTATTGGGGAATTTATGGATTCACGGAAAATTCTCTTTCGGAAATGACAATTCTAAGTTTACTTGTGTGTGTGTGTGGGGGGGGGGGGGGGGGGGGGGGGGGGGGGGGGGGGGGGGGGGGAGAGAATCAATTTCTCATAAGAACCTACTCCCACGACAGGAAGTTTATTACTGGGAACAAAGGAACTTAATTTAAGTGTTTGTACTCTTGTGCTGGTGGATATTAACTCTTAAAGTACGGGAGACCAGTATTCAGGGTCAATTCTCACAGGTGCTTATGAAGGGAAGCCAATTAGCGTGGGTGGTACATTTGAACTGAGTTTTTGTTTGTCCTTGTCCCAATGTTATGTTTTATTAATTCTCATTCATTGTCCCTTATCATACTTTTAAAACACTGAAGAAAAAAAAATGTAAAACTTGAAACATTAACACTAAATGAAATAAGTGACCGAAAATTCCTTTTGTCAAACATGGGTAAACTATTATGCCCTGTGAGAGTTAAGTAGTGTCACGGTCCAGTTGATTAAACACGTATTTCGTTATCATAGACCAGCCTTTCTCAACCTTTTAATCCTGGCGGAACCCTTGAGATAATGTTTCAGGTCTCACGGAACCCCTGCATAAAAATTATTATATAGTTAGCTCAGAGTAATTTTAATTAATATTATTTACAACATGAAAATTTATTGACAAAGTTGTATAGTAAAGCTACTAAAAATCATAGGCCCAAGCAATATGAATAAAAAAAATATAGCCCAAGACACAGTTTTATATAAGACTTTGAAAGAAACCCGTTTATTTATTTTTGTTTTCAATCACGATCTCTCACGGAACCCCTTGCCACCTCTCGCGGAACCCCCGGTTGAGAAATGCTGATATAGACCTTCACAAATGTTTATGTCAAAGAACCATTAATGTTGAAAGTAGAATTTGTGAATGCCAAAACGATATCAACAACTTTTTCTACACAAAGTACCATGCCTGGTGATGTGGGTGATCATGTATCTCCACAACTTTCGGTCTCCAGTAATGTTTATCAATTCTGTTGTTGACTTCTTTCCATGCCATGATGAAGAATTGTTCAATATCTTCTCTATTTGTCGTGCTATATATCTTTTTTCTTCTATCTTTACTGTTGTCACGGTATATACCACCTTTCTTCTTAGTACATGCCCAAAGATAAAAGATTCCTTCCTTTTAATATGAATAATACGCTTCCTTTGTGCATTGGTTTCTTTCAGAACATCCTCCTTACTCTTTTTATCTGTCCATGATATTTTTAATATTCTTCTTTAAATCCACATCTCTATTAATGTTCCTACTTGTTTACTAACTGCCCATGACTCACTTCCGTAAGTCAGGTTGGCTCTATATAACAATGAAAAACTCTCTTGTTTACTTCCATTGACAAAGAAAATACTTTTCACTTTATGGAAAGCTGCTTTTACTGGGCTATTTTACTCTTCACCTCTGACATGCATCTTCCATCCGATGTTATATTGGCAACAGCAGTAGGGTGTAAAAATATGACCATTTAAGAGGAAAATTACGCATTTGGACAAGAGAGAAGCAATAAAATATGTAACAGTAACATAAAGATCTAGACAAAGATTGCTACCTCCTAAAGCATGCCATAAAAGGTTGCTAATGTAAGGTTGTGTATGGGGTAGAAGAGACCCCGATGCCATCACAAGAACAACTATGATATGGACACCTGAAGGAAAGCAAAAGAGAGGCCGACCAAAAACAACTGGGCGGAGAACTGTGGAGGCCGAGATGCAAAGAAAAAACCAGAGCTGGGGCACTGTACGAAGGATGGCCGCCGACCGAACAAAGTGCTGCTGCCCTACATGACGCCCCCAGGCGTGATGGCCGCTGACTGCTTTGACAGTCGGCGGCTAAGGATCAAAGAAGAAGAAGAAGTATGGGGTAGACAGCCTCATCATGCAAAAGAAACTGCAGACTTCCTGCAAAGGGATCAGCTGCTGTGGTCACCCCTTGTGTCGTAGATTTTCGATAGGAGAATTAAGACTAGGTTTGGTCCCTTCTGAATAGGATTGAATAGGTGATAGACTCAGTGAGAGTTAGTGAAAGGTAATAGAATTTCCACACACGTGAGATGATAGATTTTGATATAGTGGCTGTCTCTGAAAGCGAAAAGAATTCTTCTCTCTCTCACCTATCTTCTACAACAGTTGTTACAGCGTCAGACAGACTACACCAATATACATATTACGTATATTTCTATCACTCACAGGCACGCACATACACGTGACGACAGGTAAACACACAGACGTGGGAAAACTATAACAATGATATATATATTATCTAGAACGAGCTGACCAAACACTATTATTAAGTTCAAGAGCGATTTTAATATCAGGAAAAATCAGCTCACAACATCAAAGAAAGTACATCAAGGAGGATACATATACGCATAGTCATAAAAATTCAAGGAAAATGTTGCAAGGATGATAGCCCCCTTATAGTGTTAACTCTAGGTTTAGCCCAGCCCCGTTAAGAGAACAGATGATGGCGCCAGAGTCACAGATACATAGGGTTTGATTCTAAGAGTTTTCGTTGTTTTATCTCGTAATTATATGCACAGAGTTTTTTTGAAAAAAAAAATCTGATTTAACCTAAGACAAAAACACAAGAACTCTAGCCTTAGCAACAAATTATGCAGATTGAAAAAAAAATTAGGACAGCAACAGGGTGTCAAAGATATAATAGTGAAAATATCACTCAAACCAGCGTACACTCATTCATTCCGCCATGGCCTCTCATACATGTACTCACGACTTGGCTCGCTGCCTCTTGGAACACACTGATTTTAGATCTTCACACAGACTCAAAAAATGCAGTCTTCTGCCAAGAAGTCCCCAGTTCCAAAAGACGTATTTAACTTGGAGTCTCCGGGAACGACTACTTGGGTGTGCAAATTTGTTCAAATGTCTGATTAAGTCACCTAAAATTATTCCAGGCGCGGGTGTTAGCAGAGCACAGTGTCAATAGCGTAGGTTTCTAGAAATGATGAATGTCAGGTCGGTGCCTTCCCTCAGTATAGGATTCACTTTAGTCACACCACAGATTTGTCCACAAAAAATATATATATATAGTCGGGAAATGTTAGTTAATACTAGAAGTATTTCGCGCCACCAGGCAGAAAGATTACGTAGAGTTTTTCTAGAAGAAATTAAGATCTGGCTCCAAGGTCCAGTATTTATCATTACAGTCTTTGAAAACCCGTTACTGGGATATAGTATTTATAGCTAACTCGGGTTGCATATGCACTGTTTAGACCAGTGGTACTTAAGAAACCCACGTGGTTCAAAATAAGGACTGTCTATTTCTTCACAAGTATGGAAACTACTACTAGGTGCTGGTAAAGTTAGGGTCACCCCAAAACTTTCACTGTGTGGAGGAAAAATAACACATATAATATAATAAACAGAATCTGTACTGGTTTTAACTTACATTTAAACTTGCAAGCAGAGAGCTTTGCTTATCATTTAAACTTCCCGTGACGTAAGTTATATATTTAAAAATCAGCAATCCTCATGAATCAGGAACACGTGCGTATTCCGTCACCATTCATGAGGCTCGATTCTAGAGTTTATACGTTAGTTTAGAAAAATACACTCGACTGAGTATTAGCGGTTAAATTAAATTCATAAATAGCTACAATTGCCGTTATAAGCTAGAAATTTTAATTTTATCCTGCTTTCCACTGAATGCTTCCCTAGAAAATATAATAGCCTACCACTTTATTTCTCTTCTGCGCTAAAGAAATAGATTAAAATGAATTAAGCGATTTAACACTTTAACACTCACAAAATCTATATATCTATCATATTAATTACCTCAACCACAGAATTACAGGTAGTCGCACAACTTAAGAATAAAATGCTGAAAGTATTTCTGGAAGTCTAGAAGTTCGACAAATTGCCGAAACAAACTGAGATACTTCGCTAACAGCTATTCTGTTTACGAGCAACCTATCTACTGTGAGTCTATGAGCGAGAATGAAATTAAAGTTTCAAACTTGGCCAATATCTTTAAAATCGGACACAGGATCCTAATCTTATTTCGCCAAGCGAAATAGTCTCCCCTGTCCGTATAACATTTTTATCTGCTTATCGCGTGACGTAACAGCCATCAGTGGCCGAGGGCTTGCATGAGTTGCAAATCTCAGACCACCGTCTGCAGTGCGGAGTGGATTTTCACGCTAAGCCGGGTTTTTCCTGACGAAAAACCTCATGCGTTTACTGAAATGCAGACTCTCTGTCTACTTTCCATGTCCCTCGGGTGAATTTTCACGCCCCAGGCCAGAGACCCTCAGACGAATGTCTAGCGAATGCTGTAAATTCACGCCTATCGTCCGACCAGCGCGACTGACATGTACGCCATACCACCCAGGTGCGATTCTCAGTTTTAGAGAAAGGAAAACAGGTAAAGTTTGCGAATTATATAAAAATAATATTCGCAAAACGAATGGATGAAAAATATACAGGAAAAAAAGGAAATACAGAGATAATAAAAGAGAGAATTCGGGTGAAAGAATAGGAAGAAGATGTAGGAAATTAAATGAATATAAACCCTACGTGACACCTTGTCCCATGTGAAGTGAAAAGAAGAAGAAAAAGAAGAATATAATTATCTGGGTCTGAAGTTCGGTCTCAAAAATACAAGATTTTTTTATCTCTCTTCTTTTTCATATCTTCTATTTGGTTTCAATTTCTGATAACACGTTCCTGCCAGAAAAAAAAAATGAAGTAGTAAAAATATATTACCATTTGACTTTCCTCAGACTGTTTCTTGGCACCTCCTTCACTCAGACGGAACAACTTTTTGGTATCTGTTACGTGTCTTTTTTATGTTAATGTTAATATGCAATAACAGGATGGTTCCTGTGGCCAAGATGACGTCTAGGGTAGCAAATCTCTTAGACACCGCAATCAGCCAACACCACTCAGAATTATTTGATTCACAACTGACGAAGTGGATAATATACAATTTATTTAAGACTGCACGCAGCTCCACATACAATAGTTCAGGCCAACATATAATGGCAGATAATATTCAGTAGATGAAATACCGTAGGCAGTCAGTTCATGTCAGGAACGCTGTCCTTTAGTTCTCAATATGATTTTATATCTCTTCACACTAGACACTGAGCAATTATACTTCTTGTCAATACAGATAACTAGATGACTAGATACATCTCACCAAAGATCTTGATGTATTAGTGATAACAGAACTCCATGTTAAACACTTTAACAAGCAGGAGCTCGAACACATACGTCCATTCGCCATGACACACAATCGTATAAGGCCAGGCACTTCTGCTCCTCTAGTTTCACGTGAGCCAGCCAAGCATATCGGCTTAACGTCACACACCCGTCTTTGTCAGTGACCCGTGTAAAATAAACAAACAAAGAGCCCTGTTGAGCTAACCATATAATAGGCACAATCGTTATGAATTTTAATCATTACAGTGCTCACTTCAATCAGACGGAACAATTTCCTGGTACTTACTTAACTCAGACTGTTTCTTGGTACACCCTTCACTCAGACGGAACAATTTCTTGGCACTGACTTCACTCAGACGGAACAATTTCTTGGTACTCACTTACTTGACTGATTCTTGGTACACCCCTCACTCAGACGGAACAATTTCTGGGTACCCACTTAACTCAGACTGGTTCTTGATACACCCTTCACTCAGACGGAACAATTTCTTGGCACTGACTTCACTCAGACGGAACAATTTCTTGGCACTGACTTCACTCAGACGGAACAATTTCTTGGTAACCACTTACCTCAGACTGTTTCTTGGTACACCCTTCATTCAAACGGATCAATTTCTTGGGACTCACTTACCTCAGACTGATTCTTGGTATACCCCTCACTCAGACGGAACAATTTCTTGGTAACCACTTACCTCAGACTGATTCTTGGTACACCCCTCACTCAGACGGAACAATTTCTTGGTAACACTTAACTCAGACTGTTTCTTGGTATACCCTTCACTCAGAAGGAATAATTTCTTGGCACTGACTTCACTCAAACGGAACAATTTCTTGGTAACACTTAACTCAGACTGTTTCTTGGGACACACTTCACATAGACTAAACGAATTCTAGGTATCCATTTCACTCAGACGGAAAGAATTCTTGGTACACACTTCACTCAGACGGAACTATTTCTTGGTACGCACTTCACTTAGACTGAACGAATTCTCTGTACACAATCAATCAGACTAAAAATATTCTTGATACCCACTTCATTCAGACTGAACGAATTCTTGGAGAACACTTACTCAGACGGAACTATTCCCTGATTATAACTTCACTAAGAAGGAACAATTTCTTGGTATCCACTTCACACAGACATAACAATTTCTCGGCACCCACTTCACTCAGATTGAACTATTCCTTGGTATCAACTTCATTCAGAAGGAACAATTTCTTAGTACTCACTTTACTTAGACTGTTTCTTGATACCAACTTCACCTGTACTGAGCAGTATTTTGGTACACACTTCACTCTGAAGGAAACTTTTCTTGGTTCCCACTTCACTCAGACTGTTTCTTAGTACCCACTTCACTTTAAACTGAACATTGTCTTTGTATCCACCTCACTTGGACTGAACTATTCCTTGGTACAAACTTCACTCAGAACGAAAATTTCTTAGTACCCACTTCACTGAGACTGTTTCTTGGTATCCACTTCACTTTAAACTGAACATTTTCTTTGTATCCACCTCACTCGGACTGAACTATTCCTTGGTAAAAACTTCACTCAGAACGAAAATTTCTTAGTACCCACTTCACTGAAGACTGTTTCTCGATATCAACTTCACTTAGGCTGAACAATTTCTTGGTACTCACTTCACTCACTTATTCATTACTCTACAATCTTGTATGAAGTATAGGCCTTGAACAAAATCATGCCAAGTCCTCCTGCTCCTGTGCTCTTCGCTTGAGGTCTTTCCATGTCTCTTATCCCTCTTATTTATGTTTTCGGTTCTCTTCTTAATGTGCGTTTTTTCGGTCTCCATGTACCGAACTTACCCTAAGGACTTCACTCAGGTTCAGCAATTTTTTTTGACTTACTTACTTATTCGTTCCTCTTCTACCGTGAGGTGTAGAGGTTTGTAAGCGAGAGCGCCATACTATTCTATCGGCTGTCTTCCTCCTGGCTTGGTTCCATTCTAGTCCTCGGTCCTTCAAAGATCGTCTAATGTTGTCCTCCCAGCGGACTTTGGGTCGTCCTATAGGTCTGGGTCCCTGGCTCTTAGTTTCCCATGCTTGACACTCACTTCAATTCGGTTTTCTCTGTTGCTTCATTCTGGATTTAGGTGAAGACGTCCTCTGGCCTTTTGTTCAAACTCCATTCCGTTTCTATTGTGACTTGTCAGTGTTGTCATTGTATTTGTGGTTTGGGGGGTCGCCCACCTAGGACGTCACACAGTGGGGCAGGGGGGAAGTCAAAATTTTGTGGCGTTGTGTGACGATAGGGGAAGGGAGGGGAAAGTTAATGTGACTTATGGAGTTGAAAGGGGATGATGACAAGTTAACCAGTTTACATTCGATTACGTTGTTTCTATTCAGTAGTACAAAGGGGAAAAAAAGGAGGAATAAAAGGGCGGGAAAGAGATGTGTGACGTCACGTAAAGGGAGTGTCTGCGTATTTTGTGACGAAATGTAACGTCTGATGTTATATGTAGACGACCCCTTTTGCAACTTCAATGTATCAATCAGGGTTGTGGAGTCGGCCAACAAATTTTCCGACTCAGACTTGTGATATTTTAGAAGTCCTACTCCGACTTCCGACTTGTTGTTTTACTAGTCATGTGACATAACATTCACAGTCGGAGTCCGGACATTATTTACCAACTCCGAATTGTTTTTTTACTAGTCATGTGGCATAACATTCACAGTCGGAGTCCGGACATTATTTACCAACTCCAACTCTGCTTAAAAAAAAGACCGACTCCACGGTCCGGACTCCGCCTCACAGCTCTGGTATTAATTATTAACACGGACAAGAGGTAGGTCTATCTGTAATCGTCTTTAGTTGCCTTTAGCTGCATGCCTGATAGCTAGACAGTGTAATTATTCTTTGATTCTTGTCAGTGATTGTTTGTCATAGTACCTTTGTAAAGTAAACAGTCCTGTGTCTTTTCTTTCTTTTTTTTTTTTTTTTTTAGATAAACATATTACTCATTTGAAATATGACAAATATAATGCTCACGCACACTGTAATAGTGAAACTGTTTTTTCCTGATGACTTCTTGAGCACTGAAATGGTATCAAAGCATTTATGAGTCACTTAATTTAAGAGCACCTCAAGTGGATTTCTCATGTGACCTATTTTATTGCATCTTTATTTAAAGATAACCAAACAAAGTTACGTTTCTCATACCTATTTACACTGGGACTTCGGTTAGTGTCCATTCATGCTACAACTAAATGCAACAAATTTGGAAATAATACTTGAAGTCAAATTGGACAAAATTCGTTACGTGACATTACTGATGTAATCACAGTGGATGGCAGATGTGAAACAGATATCAAGAGAGTATAAATGGCTATTCGACACAGCATGACAGATATGAAATCCAACAAAACAACGAACAATTTAAAGATAAGAGTCTTTATATATATATATATATATATATATATATATATATATATATATATATATATATATATATATATATATATATATATATATATATATATATATATATTCCCCGTTGAACAACTGTTTCGGCCCATTATTCTCCTTTACACCATGGGGGGGGGGGGGGGGGGGGGGGGGGGGGGGGGGGGGGGGGGGGGGGGGGGGGGGGGGGGGGGGGGGGTGGGGGGGGGGGGGGGGGGGGGGGGGGGGGGGGGGGGGGGCAGGCCCACCTAGGTCATGACTCCGAAGTGTCTCAATATCAACGCTTCCATACCCAGTAAGATCCCAAAACTGCACAAGTACTTAAATATACTACTGGACAAAAGTTAAGGGCCGCCATTCAGTTTAGACAAGGTTTGTATAATTCTTTGTGAGCAGGGTCGATTTTCCAAATGTCTGGTAGCTTGAAATCTCTCAAGAAGTCTCTGAATGATAGAGTGGGACACTGCTAAACGTCTTGCAACATGACGAACAGATTGACCATCCTGAATCCATGCCATGGCTCGACCACGGTCTACAGTGCTGAGACTTCTCCTTGGTGGCATGGCTAATGCAGTGATCATTTCGACCACTTGTCATACTGATTTATTGCATACCAACGGTGAACACTCTTTACCGATGATCATTTTCCATGTACATTCAAATTGAACTCACTTTTTCACCTTTTGAACTAGTGGGGCGTGTTGCAAAAACCACGAGTTTTTGCAGCAACAATGGCAATTTTCACGTCCGGGTTAACGTGACCCAGTTTTTGGACATTTAAAAAAAAATAACCTAATGCACACAGAAATGTATACACATTTCTCTGAGCTCAGTTTTAATGACATTTTCACTTGTCTTTACAGTTTGCCAATCAATTATATAAACCTTGTCTAACCTGAATGGTGGCCCTTAACTTTTGTCCAGTAGTATATTTACATAATACACTGGTTTCACTTCTACTTAGTCACAAAGACATCAATCCACTTACACACTTTGCATGTACTTAAACTATCAATTGTCAGTACGATGAAAAATGTACGACAGCGTAACTTGTTTATCGTCACACTGAATGGGTAGTTTTTATTAAATTTATTTTGGCAACATGTGTTTGTGGGAGCATCGAAAATAGGTCTGGAAGATAAATTTACGCAGGGGTCGGAAACCCAGTCTCTTTTGGGATCTACTTTAGTAACACTGAGCCCGTTAAAGATCTACCATAAATATGAATATATATATATATATATATATATATATATATATATATATATATATATATATATATATATATATAATATATATATATATATATATATATATATATATATATATATATATATATATATATCAGGTGTTCAAGGTTCAAGCCCGGGCGTGTGCATTTGAAACAGTGTCACCGACCGGGATTTTGACTGAATAACCTGAACGGCTCCTGAGATAAACCCTCTGTGGATGGGAAGGAGCTAAGCTCCTGACCGGGTTGAAAGGAAAGGCCTACATGCTCCCCAGCCTCGCAATGACAGCCCAAGTGCTGCTGGTTAAGAAATGAAAAAAAAACAAAAAATGTGTGTGTGTGCGTGCATGCGTGCGTGTGGGTGTGTTTTTTTTTAAATTTTTTTTTAATTTTAAGGTGGGGGAGAAGGGGGTATTGTGAACCTTACAGAGAAAAAATATGGTCCCTATCTCATGCATTCCACGAATAAATTTTAGTTACAGAGAGTTTTCATTGGGAATGCGGAAAAAGTACCTTTGATCCTGGGGACATCGCAATTTTAAATACCGGCGTGAGAGGTCTGGTCCGAAATGTCCGTAGTTTAGTCTTTTTTTTATGCCCGCAGTCCCTAAAGATCTACCAAATCATCCACTGGGAGCTACCGGTAGATCGGGATAGACTGGTTGCCAACCCCTGGATTTAGGTATGATTCAGTCGTACGTGCGATGAGATGAATGGGATTAGATTCAGCGTCAAGCGATCCAAAATATATGACAAATATGCGTGTGAAAAAATACATATGTAATAACTGCTGAAAATCGTTACTGTTCCTTTTTTTTCTTGTTGCTGCTAATTGTTCTCGTGTTGAGAGCTCAGGTTCAAATTAATATTGTGATTAAAATCCTAGGAATAATGGTTCTGATTTATAACTTTAAATATTTAGTTGAGATTAAGGTTTTGGAAAAATCAGGTAACGCTCCGAGGTACGTGTTTGTTTGATTTACCTCTTTTGCCAGATAACACTATCTGTCTCAACGGAAGGTGCGCAAGTAGTAATATACTCATATAACCATCATGGATACGTGTTTCCTTCTTGTGTTTTACATTAAGACTAGGGTTCCCATTCGTCCCGTTTTTCCCGGGACAGTCCCGTTTTTTTAATAAAATGTCCCGGTGTCCCGAATTTATTCCAAATGTCCCGCTTTTTAAGGGCCCTTCCTAAAAAAAAAATCTTTGGGTAACAGATTTTATTCAGTGTTTTAGTAGTGTTACTTTATCAATTTCCGGTTACAGTGGACCCTCGGTTTGAATCTCGAACAAAAATTCGAAAGTCGACCAAAACAGTGTTCAGTGAGCATCTACCAAATGATTTAACTACAGGAAGGCAGAAAAGTTTCTTACTACTACTGTGAAAAATCAGTTGCAAGAATTAGAAAAAGAAGGACACATAACAGTTGAAAAGTTTCAAAGCTATGCAGTAGATTTCTATGACACCTGCATTGAATATATTCAGGAGTGGTGTACACCATTTCTTACGCCTCTTCAGTCTATGGATTGGATCAATTTGAAGGGAAAGGAGTCTGTGACTTGGAAGAACATCCAAGAAAGCTACATATTCACGAAGACAGTGTCACCAAATTTTAC
The DNA here is from genome assembly GCA_024509875.1 of Oreohelix idahoensis. Taxonomy (NCBI): domain Eukaryota; kingdom Metazoa; phylum Mollusca; class Gastropoda; order Stylommatophora; family Oreohelicidae; genus Oreohelix; species Oreohelix idahoensis. The sequence continues at coordinate 45,937 of JAMPIV010018535.1, forward strand.
TGTGAATGAAGAGGACTTATTTGATGAGTTTGCATGTGTGAAAAAATATTGTGAAAGCAAATTTGATGTGTGGAGTGAACTGAAGGATCAAAGTGTCAGTGAAAAATGGTGTGAGATGTTCGCTCATTTTACAAAGCAGGATATAAATGCTGAGAACCTGAAATGCCTAGTTAGTTTTTGTTTGGCACTGCCAGGATCCAATGCAGCTGTTGAACGTGTTTTTTCATTAATAAATGCGCTTTGGACTGACGAAAAAAACAGACTTAAAATTGAGACAGTGAAAGCTTTAACCATTATAAAGACCCATTTTAAGGATTTCTCTTGTGCTGAGTTCTATGTCCCAAATATCAGAAGAAAAAAAACTTCTTGAACAGGCCCATAAATCTGATAAATATTCTGATGAATCTGAAATATAAACTTGACTATTGTGTATTTTTTAAAGGTGCGATTTTTCTAATTAAGTATGTTTGTAATTTAGAATTCTTTTTTAAAGTGGAAGTTGTGTTAGTTAATGTGTGTATTTTTATACCAGTATCTTATTTTAAGTGCAACATATAATATATAATAGATTTATTTGTGCTTTACCTTAATTTTTAACATGTCCCGTTTTTTTACAAAATGTCCCGGGTTTTTTAGGTAAAAATTTGGAAATGTCCCGGTTTTTGAACAAAACATTATGGGAACCCTAATTAAGACACTACAATGTTTACCTAGAGCTAACGTATCTATTGACCTAGAGCTAACGTATCTATTGACCTAGAGCTAACGTATCTATTGATATTTATGCAATTTGCGATTTTAGTTGCTGCAGATAGTGTTTCTGTTTACTGTTTCTGTGCATACTGTGTGTTCTTCCAGTGGGACAAGAGGTAAGGAGAAGACTCTGGCGCAGGAAAACACTAACATTAAGAAAGCCAGTTTATAGTATTACAAGGCAGTCCTTGTTTAGGAATCCCAAGAGTAAGAAAAGCAGTGGATCCACAGCAAAAAATAAAAACGCACGAAGAAGAGAACTGAAAACAGACTTGAAAGGGATGAACAAGAATTGGAAAGACCTTCAACAAATAGGCAGGACATGAAGACTTTAGGCAGGACATGAAGACTTTAGGCAGGACATGAAGACTTTAGGCAGGACATGAAGACTTTAGGCAGGACATGAAGACTTAGCTTGTTGCTGTTAAGGACATGTGCTCCTAGGGGAACTGAAAGGTATTGATTGATTGATTGTGTATTCTTACATCTGCTGAAGAATTTTCTAAGAACTCTGTCCTTCTTTCGGTTCTTCTTATTGTGAAACTTTGTTATGCATACCTTTGTCAAAGAATTGTCTTATGTGAATTTAATATCCCACGCTCTAAATTGTGACACGTGCGTGTTCAGCATTGATTTGTTACCTGTAAATCTGCAAACAAGCTAAACAAATATAAAGCAAATACGAACATTTGTTCAATAACAAATACACATATTTATAAACAGAAATTTGCTTATGCATTTCCCGCCTAGATTAGAGGCCAGCACTGTCTTGAATATTAGCCCTGGTCCAGCCACAGCCGTCTATATTTATACGTTTTTAACATCTAATGTAATTTTTCCATGCACATAAATTAGTGACGTCACAATATAAACAGAATAGAAAGTACGTCTGACAATGGACAATGTGACGTAATTTTACCTTCTATATCAGTGGTTTCCAAGCTGGTGCCTGAGAACACCCAGAGAGCCGCGACAAGAACTGAGAAGGTCCACAATGTGCTGATAAAAAAATATTTTACAAAATATCAAAAATAAAATCGACCGAGCAGCAACAATAAACGCAATCCCCACATTTTCAGCTCTCGTCCGTATGAAACAAATAAATCCAGGATCAATTATGAAAAATAAATCAAAGAACATACTTTATGGGCAGCCAGTCCTGCGAATCAAAATATCATCTTTGGAGCCAGACAATCGGAAGCTTTCGGCTGGCAAACAAAGATTAACTTTTCCAGTGAACTGTTAACTATTCCAGTATAATTACAGAACAGCTTTAAATAAATATAGACGTAAAACTATTATTAAGTCACAATTTTAGATGATCTGACTTTTAATAATTGTTTACTTCATTTTGATCTGTCATAAATGCACAGGTCTGTAATATTTATTCAATACACCTGGCACTAAACTAATCCTGTATATTCTTCTTCTTCTTCCTTGTTCGTCCTGAAAAAGACGTTGGTTGCGTTGTGTCTGTTTACACCGGAGCTGCGATATCTGCGCCCTTCGGCCGACACATCCGACTTCAGCACGGCATTTTTCGGGACCGGGTTTTCCTTCCCTCTTCGATCCCCACTCTCTCAGCCAGACTGCAGTGATGCAGCCTGTTTCCAGGACCACCACGTGGAGGTGGAGTAGGGTCTTGGTCAGCTCTGGTTCGCTGACCCTGACGCAAGCAATGAAGCTATGGGTCGCTGACTGCATTCTCTATTGCTGCATATTTGGATCCCAATCCTGTATATTCCATTCCTCCTTGTGGGGGCCGTATATGAATAGCATGGGTGTTAAGGGGGGCGTGACTTACAAAAAGGTAAACCGCTGTTCTGTATTACTTATATCGTGACGTCACCAATATATGTACACATAAAAGTTATCAGGCATTGGGAACATATACCTCGTATAATATATAGACGGCCGTGGTTCGTTCTGCAAAATGGAAAGCTCGACGCCCTCATTTCCTCTCATTGTGGTTATTGTTTGGACTTGCTGATTTATCATGGCTTCGTGTCAATGACATTTTGAACTAAATTCACAAATTATAATTTTTAATATTTTTATAAATTAGTATGAATTTTTGTAATTCGTCAACCAATTATAATTAAAGCTTGGCCTGTAACTATTTACAAGAACAAGGCACTGACCATACCCATGCAGGAAGTTAGGTCTTGATGTTATTCGCAACCGTTAAACACGAGGTAACTGGAAAATGTAGTGATTGTTAAACTAATATAGGCCCCTTGACGTTCCTGGAGGTCTCAGACGAGATAAAGAAAGATTAGGACTAATGCACCCCTCAGGCTACTAATATGTTGTTGTGTTTGAGGCTGGTAACCACATAATGTAACACAAATTCCTACATAAGCCACTGCTGCAGCAGCAAGCGAATGCTTAGTCCAGGCTGCCTGCAAGAGAACCAGCTGTAGTGGGGGCTCCATGCTCCATAAGGAAAGTGATGAAAAAATGAAACTAACAGAAGTGCAAGGATTTTGTATTACAATTTCTCAAACAAGGAGCCTCCAGCAATATGCAGGTAGTTCTGAATAATTTATAATTGCAAATGCGAAAGAATTTTTTTTTTTTTTTTTTTTGAGTTTTTGCTTTGACAACATGAACATTTTTACTCTGCGAACTATATTTTAGCAACATAACCTGATATTGTAACTACTTTTTTTTGTTTGTAATAGCAGCGAAATCTCAGTATGTCTGACCTGAGACTGATTTTACGTGAGTATCCTATTTTCCCTGTACGCTGACAGGTGTCCTCTCGCCATTCAGACAGATACTCGCCGTCTTCGGAGAGTGTAACTAATAACATCGCCTAATCCTTTTTCCCCTAGTCAGTCAATTTGTGGACTAGTGATAAAATGCCGTTTAAAAAAAAAAAGCTGACACTAGTTATTAACGAAATTAATTTCTAAAATATTGTTTGGTTTGACTTAGTTTTATGGAACATCTTTGCACACGGACAACTCCATCAGTGCTCCGATCGCCTCTCTTAGATTCCACAAGAAGGATCTCAGCATAGTGCACGTACTCCGTACCACCGGCGAGGATCCCATTGTGTGTATACAGGAATCAACATTCTGTAAATATTTTTGTATTTTTGTGGTGGGTACGTTTCCTAATTTTTAATTTATGGAAAAAACATCCTAAAAGTAGTGTAAACTGTTGTGCTATAGTCACGATCGCTTTTATTTCAACTTCAAGTCTTTCCTAACAAGCCTTTAGTTTAGTCTGAAGTTTCTTAATACAAGTCTTAGGTTGAGTCTCTAACAGTAGGTTTCAAGTGAGACCCCAAGTCGAGTCTCATTTTTAAAAAAAATCTAAGACTGTTGTGCTATAGTCACGATCGCTTTTATTTCAACAATCACTAGAAATAATACTGAAAAATAATCATTTATACGTATTTTTAGTATTTTATTTACTGACTGCTTTCATTTGATTAAACTCTATTTTATCGTGTTAGACATAACCATTTTCAGTTTCTCCATATGAGTGCGTTATGAATGAGGACGGCAACGTTGGTTTGCTATGACTGACTAGTCGCGAGTCGAGTCGATTCGCTTAAAAAAAAAAACACTCGAATCTATTCTGCAGTTGAATCTTTTTAGTGAGTCAAGTCCGACTCGAGCTCGAGTAGATCGACTCGAGTCGACAACACTGCTCTATACAGTATTTTATTACACCTTAATATAAGTACTAGCAATAACCCGTCAAACTTGACGGGTTTTTAATTATAGTGTGCTGTTTCCGTTCCCGCATGAGCAGATAGAAGTACGTTCTTAGAGTGTTTTTGGTTTCTTTCCATTATACAGTGTAATCAAACTGTTCATGAACACTGTCATTTGAACGCTTTTCTTTGTTGATTGTAACTATTTTCGGGAGAGTATATATAATGGAAACAATACAATTTTTCAACACGGTTCAGCTGTGACCAATGTACACACGGTGAGAATTATGTTATTTTAAATTCAATTTAAAAGTTCTTTGATGACAACATTTCGTGTGAAAGTGCGTGGATTGTTTTCAAAGAGTGTTCCCTGATAATAAGTGGTTTGAACAAAAACTTTCAAGTTTTCATGATTTGTATATCGGGGGAGGGCTCATGCACACCAATTTTTACGCACTTTTTCTTTGTCGAGCGCTACTAATTTCGTGAGAGAATTTAAAAAAAAAAAAAAAAAAAAAAGTATTTGTTTTATATAACACCCACGCCGCGCAAGTTGCACACCGTGCGTTGCGCGCTTTTTTTTCTGGCGCGAGTTACTATTTTGAGTGTGACCGACCGACGTAACATACATCGCTAATTATGTTAGTTGGGATGTGGGATATTATATCCCAGTGTGAAAAAAAAAGATTACAATTACTACTCCCGTGGGCATGTCGTAAAAGACGACCAATATAAGGTTGTGCATAGGGCTGGCAACCTCATGATGTATAACAGATTCTGACATAAACCACCGCAGCAAGAATGTGTGCTTTGGCGTAGGCTTCCTCAAATTGGCCATCTGCAGCAGTGGCTGCATGCTCCGTAAGGAGCGAAAAAGGAGGTGATGATATCACTGTGCAGGGCGACCAACTGTCCTCTTTTCCCTGGATTTGTCCTCTTTTTCATCTAACGATGGAGCCATTTTTCTTTTCAAAAGTGTAGTTTGTCCGGCTTTTTGTTTTAACCTTTCGGAGATTGAACATGAATTCGATTAGGTCTATCGTATGCAAGTATGATCTGTAAGGAGTATTTTTTAAGTAAATATTGAACAAATTGCAAGAGGAATATAGTTCACTTGTTAAAGTTCCAAACTGTGTTAAATCTGTGACAGACATTCTTAAGTTAATCTTGTGACCAGAGGTTGTGCTCTTGAAGATTCCGAATATGCTTGCTGGTAAACGAAGAGACGCACTTGGTAGTTTGTGTGATAGGTTTCATGAGGATGTGAAACAGTATATCTTCTTATCAAACTAGATGTATTATACTGTGTCCAGCTGCATCGTATTATGATATACCATATTTAAAGTTTTGCTCCGGGAAAGGGGGGGGGGGGGAAGAGGAGAGGGGGGAGACAAAGAAAAAGTAGGGCTATTGCGCCCTCAGGTGTGTCGTACCAGGTGAGTAATATGGCGCTGGCAACTTCATCATGTTAATCAAATTGCTATGGAAACCACTGCTGTATGATCATGTGACTGCTTGACGCAGGCTTAATTCAAGCTGGCTTTCTACAGTGATGGCAACAATCTATAATTTTCCGCTCAAATGCGGCATATATGACCTTGGCGAGCCATTCGTCCTGGGTATAACGAAAGGCCTATGTGGTGCGCCATACGTCCTGGGTATAACGAAAGGCCTATCTGGTGCGCCATACGTCCTGGGTATTGTGACCGCATGGCTTACTACACTACCATTTATACGTGTTAGAATATATAAATAACAGACGTAAAGCAAATAAGGCAGGGTCATTAAAGTTCAGTTGGCAGTCACGACGAAGAGAGACAAAGATAGTGCAGTGTCGTAGATTTTATTGAGATAGGTTGAAGATGTTTAAGGTCCCGTCTGAGCAGAGGTGATAATGGTAAACTATGTGAGAATAAGGGGTAAGAAATAACTTTTTTTCACAAGGGGGTGAGAGTGTAAGAGAAAGGACAGTCTCTGGATTGAGTAATTGCTCTAACCCCAGCCTATCTCACGACAATATTTAACTAGACTTCCTTTCTCTCCTGGTACATATATATACGAGTTACACTCCACTTACATATACACAATTCTGTGACATAATACGTACAGACGTGAACCAAGCTATGGATAACATATAATGGGCAGGGGTTTTGACCAACACGATAACTTACGGTTTTATTATGTTTATTATCTTTAAAAAAATCACATCAATATTATCTATCAGAACGTATAGTTTACAGACATAAAAAATGCAAGAAAATTTATTAACCCAATAGGCTCTCCTCTATTGCAAAGGAATCCCAAAGTAGATCCTGACAGAGGTAATTAACCCAAAAGATTACAGTTAATATAATATATATATATAGGGATAGACGATAAAGTAAAAGAACCAAGTCTCTAGTTAATCTATCCTGAAACAAAGAAGACAAGAAAATGATATAATAGTATTTGCGAACCCGAAAAGACTGAAGTGAGTATAATGATTATACAAAATATGAAATATTCATTTCTCTTTCTTACAGTCTGTTGGTCTGTGGCCACAAGCAATCAGCAATCACACTTACCTACTACTCTTTAACACATCTGTGTATCTTTGACATATTTCAGGTTGGTGCTATCCAAGGGACCCCAGTTTCTCCAAGAATGATTAATTTTTCCTAATGGGGAACGTCCGCTTAAATAATGCTAATATTATGTGTCAAAAAGTTCACGTCAGGTAGTGCAGGTAAATATATATTGCGATCAAAATGTTCACCATGGGCAGCACACAGATGTCCGATATTTAAGGAAAATGTCTGGTGGGTACACTGTTAGAAAACCAATAAGGATAAGCAAATGATCTCCTATCTGTTTTTATCTCTCACTCTGGGGTTGGGTGCCGGTTATGGACCCAAGTATTTCTTTTTCTGGATAAATCCACTTGAGAAAAGAAAAAAACTACGATAGTCGATATTCTGGAAAAATGTTTATATATAGATATTTGGCCGCCACAGGCGGATCAGATTTGCTGTGAACAATCTAGATACTTTCTTGTCCAGTTCTGATGTTTTATTCTTTAAATGTTTATATGTGGGGACTCTCTCTGTAAGAAGACAAGAGAACCGCACAGGTCCAAATTTAAGACCCAATAATATTTTAAGAATGTTTTCTGGAGCTATTCAGACCGCTAGATCACAGGGTTGATCGCCTAGATGTAGAAAAAACAAACATTTTAACAATGATATCATTATTATATTCTACACTCGTTAGGTAAGACCTCTAGATCACTCCGGTATTAAATTATATTTAAAACCCACAAAACTTTAGTAATTCACAAAATTACGCATGATGAATAAAAGTATATTTATCTCTAATTATCAGTCGCTTAGCGTATATTAATTAATTTAAAGCGTCTCTTACTGGGGGAATAGCAAGAAATTAAATTTACTTATTACAGCTGAAACTATTTAATATGCTTATTTAATAAACACCGAAATCTCAGTGAAAACATTAACTCGTTACGGCACTCAAAATTCTAATATATATATGATTACCGCCACACAAGGAAAATGACACTCTCCGTGAATCTCAGAAATTCTTTCTATATAAAACTCCAAGATTCGCGCTAGCAGATATCACCAATTCCTTGGGCAGACTGATGATGAATTTTCTAAAACTTCGCTAATATACTGAATCGGCCCATGTCCCCATGCTGGCAAACGCACCTGCGAATTCTTCGTCCATTCTATTATCAGGTGTTAAACAGAGGGTGCTGATCTCGGCTCTTGACATTGTAACCTGATCTCCGGTGGTCTGCCTCTCTGTGGGAATGTCAGTAAGAGATACCGCCGCGAGAGAAGACAACAAAAGGGCGAATGTCCAGATAACTTATGGCATACCAAACCAGCAATCGTGGGAATGACTCGAGTTGTTTAGTTGTAAGAGAGAAAAGGGGGACTGAGGGATTAAAGAAAGAGAGGCCCGATTTTCATACGTCACATGCAGTCCCAGGGAAAATATTAAAAATGCGTGTTTTGAATGGAAAATTTTGTGAAGTGAGAGTTGCTATTTTGGTTTTTTCCCGTTGTTTAGAGAGAGAGAGAGAGAGAGAGAGAGAGAGAGAGAGAGAGAGAGAGAGAGAGAGAGGGGGGGGAGACGTGTGGAAAAAGTCGAAAAGCTGAGAAAACGTATGCAAATTTAGATAATTGTACCGTGTGAAATAAAGAAAGCATCGTGTGAAAATTGGCGGGAAAAAAAAGAAGAAATAGTATATAAATAGGAGAGAAGTGCGAGAAAGGGCAGTGATTTCAGGATTTATGATTCCAATGATTCCATGATTTTGGACTTCTGAGGATTTTATAAATAGTGTTAAGTGAACTTCGTCTTTGACAAGTTTTTAAGCAGACAAGTTAGTATATTATTCTATTGGATATATATATATATATATATATATATATATATATATATATATATATATATATATATATATATATATATATATATATATATATATATATATATATATATATATATATATATATATATCATTGTGGATATATAAATGTTCCTCTTGGATAACCAACCATCATTGTGAAATTTACAGTGTTTGCCTAATGACATCAATAAACTCTAATTGAATTTTCTACAATTGCTGTGTTACAGTTGGATCATTTGAAAACCATTATACGAGATTGCTATTCACTAAACCTAAAGGGAAGAATGAGCCTGGAAAGAAAAATGAGCAAAAGTCAAGTATTACCATCTCTGGCGGAAGGCCAGTTAGCACTTGAATAACAACAACATTAAAAGGATTAACTCCAATTGAAAATAAAATCAATATAACTACTTGCACATTTAACTGACGCGGGCACAGCATAACGAAAGGCCTATCTGGTGCGCCATACGTCCTGGGTATAACGAAAGGCCTATCTGGTGCGCAATACGTCCTGGGTATAACGAAAGGCCTATCTGGTGCGCCATACGTCCTGGGTATAACGAAAGGCCTATCTGGTGCGCCATACGCCCGTTTGGGCAGAATGAGTTAAGGAGCGCAAAGAAAAATGATGATTATTATCATTATCGTGATAGTGATGTTGATTATGATTACATCGACGATGATGATGATGGTGGGTGGTGGTGGTGGTGGTGATTAAACTATTACGTTGCATGAAACATCATTGATTAACTAAAAACATTAGTATAGTAGCTCCGCTTTCAGTCATAACTGACCATGGGAATGCCCCCCTGGGGTGATAGCTATCAGCTACTTTTTTATTTGTCCGGGTGTCCCTTTTGGCGTACTCTTTTCTCTTCTGCTTGTTGTGCAAGCTTCTTTTCGCCAAATCTGAGGTGACGTCCTAGGGAGCATCGCCACTTGGTGCGATCAGCAGCTTCATCCTCCCAGGTTGCACTATTGACGTCCAGTGCTTTCATCTCTTTCTTGCACACATGTTTGAACCTCAGCTGCGGTCGCCTTTATGTTCTTTTCCCATCTACCATATGTCCGTAGAAAATATGTTTGGGGGCGCAACCATCTTCCATGCGCCAAAAACGTTACTATACATTTAACTATTAGATAACCATTACATATCATTGTTTAACTAAACACATTACTATAAGTATGCGAACACCCTTATCACAAAACATGACAAGTGTGATAAGATCTAAAACATAACAAGTAAAACCGTCATTCAACAATTTAAATAAAACCCTGTGTAGTACTGAAGCGTTAAATCGAGAGCAGCGGTTCTAAAATGTTTTATGTGAAGGGCAATCCTTCACGCAGGGTCGGTCTTAGTTAATTGCGGTGCGCGATTTGAACCATTCTAGTGGGGCCCCCTGGGCTTAAGATTATAGTTTTTTTAATATTATTGCAGGTTTTGTCTAACACCAGGCGGGGGAACAAGCAAAGACATCAACAACAGAATGAATAAAGTGAGAACAGCCTGTGCTACTCTAAACAACATCTGGAAGTCCTCTCAGTACAGTACAAACACCAAATTAAGATTATATGAGAGCTGTGTACTTTCTGTGCTTCTCTATGGTGCGGAATGCTGGACAGTAACAGAGAAGGAAGGATATGTCGAAACTGTCCTCTTTCCACACAATCTGCCTAAGGAACATTCTCATAATCTTTTAGCCGAATACCATCACCAAACAAGAACTGCTTACTCGGAGCAACCAAGAGGACATGCACACCATCATAGCTGGCAGACGCTGGAGTTGGGTTGGCCACGTCCTCTAAAGATACCCTGATGTCATCACAAGAATAGCTATGTTATAGACCCCTGAAGGAAAGTGATAGAGAGGCCGGCCAAAAACAACTTGGCGGAGAACTAGAGCTGGGGCACTGCACGAGAATGAACCAGACCTGTTGCACTGCACGAAGGATGGCCGCCGACCAAGAAAAGTGGAAGTAGTTTGTTGCTGTCCTACAAGACGCCACCAGGCGTGATGGCCACTGACTGCTTTGACAGCCGGCTGCTAAGGATCAAAGAAGAAAAAAGAAGAAGAAGATTATTGCAGGGCAATAATGTCAAAAGGGAATAATGTCAAAAGGCAATAATGTCAAAAGGCAATAATGCTTATCTCTTTACCCTGATGAAATAAAGATTTCGTTCGTTCGTTTTGATTTAGGTTAAAATGTAGCTAATCAATGTAGGTATTGTTTTATATTTAATAAAAGTAATAGCATATATTCCTGATACCTAATTGTTCATTTTTGTCAAAGCTGGAGGTGGTAACCTAAGTGTGGGGGCCCCTGTTAGCGCGGGGTCCAACTTGGTCAAATATGTTAAATTTGCCTAAGTCCGGCCCTGTCTATACGGATGAGAAAGCTGAACTTTCAGGAATCATGGCTTTTTAAAAAAAATTGAATTCTAGTGGCTTAAGAAATGCAGCTTTCACTGGCGTGTACGTCATGTATCTACACAACTTCGGGTCCTTGGTGCTAATGAGGGGTGTCCTGAACATGGCCAATGCACAAAGGAAGTTTACTACACGTTAGAAACAGTTCAATTTATTTCCCTTGGCCTTCATGATTAGTTTTGAGCACGTTGTGACAGCGGGAAAAATTTAGGGGACAAAAGATAGAGGACGACAGATTGAAACAAAAATACTGAATAGTTTAATAACTTGCTATGGGAAAAATTTAAAACGACACTGACAAACAGCGGTGAGAACAAGAAGTGGGGGACAGGCGTAATCGCCTAGGTTATCTGGCATCTTAGAGGAAGAAGGAAGCTTTTGATAACTTTATTTTTGTGGGCATATTTATGTTGGTATAAATATACAGTACAGTGTATATATAATCTAACAAGTAGGAATATGTTCAATTCTTACTGCATATATCGTCATCAATGCGTTTTATCGTCGCCCCGTGGAGAACAGGTCCTCAACAAATTAGCACCAAGCCTTCCTGTCTTGTGCCCCCCCCCCCCTTCCCCCTTTCAATGTCTTTTCATGTCTTTTTTATCCCTTTAATATCTATCTCAAGTTGTCTCCTCCATTTATGTGTTTTTGTCTGTAGTTTTTTTTTTTTTTGGGGGGGGGGGGGGTCTTCCATCTATTTCTCTTACTCCAGGATCGCAAAAATGGGACTGCTTTGGAATGCTATCAGCTGGTTTTTGTAACGTGTGTGTGCGTTATTCAAATGGTGACACATCAATCAAAAATGGAGAAAACTTTAGGCCTGTGAGTAAACAAAATAATAAAATTAATACAGTTTCTAGTAATGGTAAGTTGTATTTTTAAAGTATTCTATGAGTGGTTATCGTGCGTTTTAGCACAGTGTGCCAGCCACATAACTATTTACGTAAATAAATAAATAGTAGCAATAATCCGTCATGATTAAAAAATTTTAATCACAGTATCCAACAAATACCAAGTAGTGCAACAGCTGGAAGATGAAACAGATACAGAAGACCACTGGCAACAAGTAAAAAATATATGGAACGAGACATGTGAAGAAGTTCTGAGAAAAAGAGAACATCAGCACAAAGCATGGATAACAACAGAAACCATTAGTAAGATAGAAGACAGGAAAAACAATAAAGCAGATGTAAACAGAAGCAAAACCAGAAGCTCAAAAGCCAAGGCTCATGAAGTGTACATAGAAGCAAACAAAGAAGTAAGAAGACACATCAGAAGAGACCAGATGAAATATATTGATGATTTAGCAAGGGAAGCAGAGGAAACTGCAGCCAAAGGAAATATGAGGGACCTGTACAACAACACAAAGAAGCTAACGGGGAAATATAAGCAAGCAAATGGCCTCAAAAGATAAGAATGGAAAATTGCTTAGTAATATACAAGAACAAATGAAGAGATGGACAGAACATTTTGAGGAACTTTTCAATAGACCATCTCCAACTAATCCCCCAGACATCCAGCCAGCAGAAGAGGAGCTACAAATTAGCTGTGAACGACCAAGTAGAGAAGAAATAAAGAAAGCCATAAAGCTACTGAAAGATGGAAAAGCAGCTGATCCAGATTGCGTTCCAGCAGAGGCCATCAGAACAGATATTGATACCTCTACAGAGATATTATACAAACTACTTGGCAAAGTCTGGGAGAGAGAGGAAATACCAGCAGAATGGAAGGAAGGTTATCTGGTCAAGTTGCCTAAGAAGGGAAATTTACAAGAGTGCACAAATTATAGAGGAATAATGTTACTATCAGTGCGAGCAAAAGTATTAAACAGAATCATCCTGGAGAGATTAAAAGAGTCCATAGACAAGAAACTGAGAGATGAACAAGCAGGTTTTCGACAAAATAGATCCTGTACAGACCAGATAGCCACATTGAGAATAATAGTTGAACAAAGTCTGGAATGGAATTCACCGCTATACATCGGATTCGTGGACTATGAAAAGGCATTTGACAGTGTAGACAGAGAATCGCTTTGGAAATTGATGAGGCATTATGGAGTTCCCATGAAGATCATTAACTTAATAAAGAAGACCTATGAAGACATGACATGCAGAGTTCTTCATGAAGGACAACTTACAGAACCGTTAAGGATTAGAACGGGAGTTAGACAGGGATGCCTCTTGTCTCCATTTCTTTTCTTACTAGCAATAGATTGGGTTATGAAAACATCGACATCACACAACAGAAATGGAATCCAGTGGAATCTGAGTAAACAGCTTGATGATCTGGATTTTGCAGATGACTTGGCTCTTCTGTCCCATAACCATAATCAGATGCAAGAGAAAATGAAAATGCTCGATGAGAGGTCACAACAAGTGGGCCTGAAAATACACAGGGAAAAGACAAAGATTATGAGAATAAATGCAAGAAATGATAACAAGGTTGAACGTGAAGAAACACCACTAAAAGATGTAGAATCGTACACATATCTTGGAAGTAATATAGACAAAGTTGGAGGGACAGACAGTGATATTAAAATAAGAATACAAAAAGCAAGAGGAGCTTTCATTGCATTGGGAAACATAGGGAGAACAAGAGAAATCAAGTCCAACACAAAAATAAGAATCTTCAACTCAAATGTGAAGTCAGTCCTATTGTATGGCTCTGAGACATGGAAAACAACAAAAACAACAACCAAAAAGCTACAGACTTTTATAAACGGGTGCTTGCGTAGAATAGAAGGACTGAAATGGTATGACAAAGTCACAAATGTGGAATTGATGACAAGAACCAGACAAGTGCCAGTGGAACAACAGTTGAGAAGAAGACGCTGGCGATGGATAGGACACACATTGAGGAAACCTGTTGATAGCATTGCAAGGCAGTCCTTGTTCTTGAATCCACAGGGAAAGAGAGGCAGAGGTAGACCGAAAAACACATGGAGAAGAGAACTGGAAACAGAGGTGAAAATGATGAGGAAAACGTGGAAAGAACTTGAGCGGATGGCACAGGACAGGAAGACTTGGCATGTGTTTGTTGAAGGCCTATGCTCCATGGGAAGCTAAAGGGTATTGATTGATTGATGATGATGATGATGATGATGATGATGATGATATTATCCCTTTAGCTGTGAGCAGGTAGCTCTTGACAGCCCATTGCCTCTCTGACAAAGGTGCAAGTCTTCCTCAGTTGTTGTGTTGATGTGTAGAGTGTATTGTGGATGGTTGGGTGCGATGAGAGTAGCTGGTGTCGCAGGTCTGTTAGTCTTGGGCACTGTAACAGTAGGTGTTCAACCGATTCCTCATGGTGGTGGCAGTGTCTACAGTTTGGTTCACGTAGTGGGTCTATTCTATTTAAATGTTTATTGACAGGGGCATGGCCTGTTCTCAGCTGGAAAATTAGACTCTGATCTCTTCTTTTCAGTTGTTTAACTGGATCTTGAGGGTTTGGTTTAGCTTGATGTTTGAAGAATGGACGCCCTGTCTGGGAGGAAGCCCACTGGTTTAGCCATTCTTGCCTATAATTGGTTCTCAGGATCTGTTGGCAGGTTTGCAGTGTGGTACTTGATGGGAACTGGGGCAGTGCTGCTCCTCTTTTGGATAGTTTGTCAGCTTTTTCATTTCCTGGGACTCCGACATGCCCTGGGATCCACTGGAGTGTAACTTCGACGCAATAGGAAGTGAACAGTTGGTCAATAACTCTACAGATGTTATTAATATTAGGAGACATTTTGCTTTCTAGGGCTTGGAGTGCTGATTTTGAGTCTGAGAATATAACAATATCCTCAGGTGTGTGGCGTGAGGTTTTTATTTGGCTCTTGGATCAGTATAGTACTGACAATTACAGAAATAGAATTTCTGCAGAAAATGGTGAAGTCCCAGTGTCTGAGAGAACTACTGGTATCACAAATTAGTTACGGCTGTGAATGATCTGATCTCGAAAAATTAGTAGAGAGGAGACCGACATAACTTGCCACCTCCGCTGTGTAACTAACTGTGATATTAAGACAAGGAAACAGATTTTACTTAACAATGATAAAATTGACAAGTCTTCAAATACAATTTCCTTATTATTTATTTAGTATATACACTATCTACTCTTGTGCTGAAGGGTGAATGTTGAAAAATGGAATGTAATGGATTTGTAAGTTTACATATGATTTACAAATATTTATATTTATATAGATATATAAATATATTACAACATGTTTTCCAATTATGGGAACAAAAATTATATCAGCTGTGCTGTTATTCAATTATAGTACATGTATCAGCTGTGCTGTTAATTACGTCTATAACATTTATTAGCTACGCTGTTAATCTTGTCTCTTTCTACGCTAAATCACTTTCTCGTCACTGACACTAACTTTTGCTCACAATGCTGACAGAAATGGTACTAATGTGTACTCATCTCTCAAAAGTTCTGTTCTCTTTAGTTTGGTTGACACAAAACCGGCTGAGGATCGTTCATTTAGCCCACCCAAGACTGAGGGGGACTAAAGATGTAGATTCTGTGCAATCTCTATGCTCCTGCGGAGTTCCAGGCAGCTGGATTGACGACCCACGATCTCAGTTTTGATGACACGAATAAAACCTGTAACAAGGAAAAATAGGGGCTAATTTCTGTCCTCAAGCCCACCTATTTCTAGTGTGGGTGAAATGAGCGTGTCTCAGGTGTCTGCATGTAGGATGAATGACAACATGGCTCAGTATGATTTAGCAATAGCGAGACAAGACAGGTGTCTACTTGCAAAACATTCTTTCTGATAAACTAATACATGGATACATTCAATAATATAAATTCAATACATGAATACATCCAATAATATAAATTCAATACATGAATACATCCAATAATATAAATTCAATACATGAATACATCCAATAATATGTATTCAATACATGAATACATCCAATAATATGTACACCTAGGTGTGATACAACCATTTCCTTCCCCCTATAATATACCAGGCCCTCTCTGACAAGTGCTATAATATATCCTAACAATATTGTTATGTTCTTATGATAGGAGTATATGAGACGAGGACTGTTTGGTTATATTTCAGGTGGGAGTAATCTGAATAGACTGAAGTATGTGAGACAATAGATTGAGATATATGAGACAATAGATTGAGCCCTAACAAGGACTGTTTTGGTTATATTTCAGTTGGTTTTATCTGAGATAATAGGCTGAAGTTATAGGAGACAATAGGTTGAGTCCTAACAAGGACTGTTTTGGTTATATTTCAGTTGGTCTGAGATAATACATTGAAGTTATAGGAGACAATAGGTTGAGTCCTAACAAGGACTGTTTTGGTTATATTTCAGTTGGTCTGAGTTAATAGATTGAAGTTATAGGAGACAATAGGTTGAGTCCTAACAAGGACTGTTTTGGTTATATTTCAGTTGGTCCGAGATAATAGATTGAAGTTATAGGAGACAATAGGTTGAAGCATGAGTCCTATTAGTCTTCGTCTTCATCAATCATATTAGGAAATACAATCATTATACCTAATGCCCCAAGATACAATCAGTAACCTGATATATTCATAGTGAACCAAAATATATTAAATATATACAGGTGTAGGTAGTATAAATGACACACAACAAATACCAACATTATATTATCTGCTGAAGGCCTATTTTCCTACCAGTTTATAGTAAAAATATATTTACCCTCTAAGATTTTTAAACCGGCCAGGTTTTGACTCGACTTAGTGAAGCAGGCTGCAGGTCAACGCACTCAGGTAAGCTATAAATCAAGGTGACAGCTTCTCCTCTTCTTCAGTCGGTCGTGTCTCTGGCTTCGTGTCTGGTGTTGCGTGCTTTTGCATAAAATCTCGCCCGATTATATAGGCAGATGAATGCTTAAGGAAAGCTTTTGGTTGGTTCCTGGTGGGGCAAGCTGATTGGTTGTCTGCAGTTTAGTCCCAGGCGTCGTACAGCCTAATTTTATTCTGGTTTTTTCCGCCATCTTGCGTGAACAAGATGGCCGCGACCCACATCCGAAAAAAACAGGGCTTAAGTTTTTTTCTTGGCGTAACTTCATGTAATTTATTCCGGCTCAGCAACTGTGCGTTGATTGGCTGGGGCAAATTTGTATCCCGACATAATGATTTAACAAAGTAGTGGGGTTACACACACTCGTTTCACGACAAGGTGGAGTGATGCCACTTTCAAAGTCTGAGATTATCCGGCACAATGCTTTTTCTAGTGCTGTTATTTCTGCATCATAGCTGGAACAAATTTCTCCGCAAGGGCCAAAGATGCGAGGGTGGTCTTCTGGGTGCAGGTTGGGGTATTTTATCACTGCGCCATATCCAGCATTGGTCAGAGGTTCAGCTTTAAATGCAGAGTAGTTCCATCTGTGGGCAGCCCCCAGTCAATAAGGTGTTGTCCCGCCACTGTCTGCTTTCCCCATTGGGTGCATGGGGATTAGGGTCAAACCCGAACTGTGGGCAGAAAATTTTGCACCAAGCAATTATCGAAAAAATAGAAATAAGCAAACTCTCAGATTGGGATGCTGGAACGTCCGGACTATGTTGACTGGACTATCCGAAAACCTACAGGATGTAAACGATGTAAGGAAGACAGCCATAATTAATGATGAGCTTAAACGACTTCAGGTGGATATAGCTGCACTTCAGGAAACGCGCCTGGTGGGCTCTGGAATGGTGAGCGAGAAGGACTACACATTTTATTGGCAAGGGAAAGATCTTGATAAAGCTAGAGAACACGGAGTAGGTTTTGCGGTCAAAAAATCGCTAACTAACATGGTTGAACCAGGCGAGAATGGATCAGAACGCCTGTTAACGCTCCGCCTGCAAACTAGCACAGGTCCCATCACCCTTGTCAGTGTGTATGCTCCTACTCTGTACTCTGCCTCAGAAGCTAAAGATGAGTTCTACGAGAATCTAGCAGCAGTAATCAAAAGCATACCTAGGCAAGAACAGCTTGTTCTCCTTGGTGACTTTAACGCTAGAGTGGGTGCCGATAATGTTTCATGGCCTTCATGTCTGGGCAGGTTTGAATGAAAATGGACAACGGCTCTTAGAGTTGTGCGTCCACCATGACCTCCGCGTGACCAACACCTACTTTCAGACAAAACCCCAGCATAAGGTGTCATGGAGACACCCACGATCCAAGCACTGGCACCAACTTGACCTGATTCTCGTCAGAAGGCCACTCCTCAGGTCTGTGCTCTCCACGCGCTCGTACCATAGTGCAGACTGTGACACAGATCACTCCTTGGTTTGCTGCAAAATCAGAGCACAACCAAGAAAACTCTATCGTGTCAGACATGAAGGGAAACCACGCATTGATACCAGCAAGATGTCAGACCCTTTCATGATCGCTCAATTCACTGCGACCTTCAAGAAAGTGCTCAGTAGCCCTCAGCATGGTGATACTATTACAGAGAACTGGGAGCATCTACGGAACACCATTCAAAGTACTGCACTTGCCACCTTTGGTAAGAAAACAGCAAAGTCAAATGACTGGTTTGACGCTTCATCGGATGTGATGGCACCTGTTATTGAAGCTAAGCGCAGTGCTATGAATGAATACAAACGTTCACCAAGTGCCAGAACCCTACAGATCCTGAGGGCTACGAGAAGCAAAGTTCAACAAACTGCTCGACGCTGTGCAAATGACTATTGGCTCCAGCTCAGTGAGAGCATCCAGATCGCAGCGCAAACAGGCAACATTAGACAAATGTATGACGGTATAAAGAAAGCACTTGGCCCCCATAAAAGTAAGACGGCACCTCTAAAAACCATCAGCGGAGAGAAGCTAACCGATAAGGGTAAGCAGATGGAGAGGTGGGTCGAGCACTACTCTGAGCTTTACGCTAGAGACAATACCGTTACGCCTGCAGCCCTTGATGCTGTCAATAGTCTGCCAACTATGGAGGAGCTGGATGCCGAACCAACATTAGAGGAACTCAGTAAGGCCATTGATAGCTTGGCCTCTGGCAAAGCACCAGGCAGTGATGGGATTCCTCCTGATTTAATCAAATGCTGTAAGAGCACGCTATTACATCCCCTGCATAGGATGCTGTGCCAGTGCTGGGAAGAGACAGCTATTCCTCAAGACATGCGAGATGCCAAGATTGTAACACTGTATAAAAATAAAGGAGACAGAAGTGATTGCAATAACTACAGAGGCATCTCTCTTCTTAGTATTGTTGGTAAGGTTTTTGCCAAAGTCTTCTTAATGCGACTACACAAGTTAGCTGAGCGCATATATCCAGAGGCACAGTGTGGATTCCGAGCTGGCAGATCAACAACAGACATGATCTTCTCTCTCCGCCAGCTTCAGGAAAAATCAAGAGAGCAGAAAAGACCATTATATATCGCCTTTATAGACCTCACAAAAGCATTCGACCTGGTTAGTAGGGATGGACTCTTTAAAATCCTCCTGAAAATAGGCTGCCCTTCTAAAATGCTGGAAATGATAAAGTCATTCCATGACGACATGAAGTGAACAGTCCAATATGCTGGAAGCACGTCACAGCCCTTTGATATGCGAAGTGGCGTTAAACAAGGCTGTGTTCTGGCTCCGACCCTCTTCGGAATCTTCTTTGCCTTACTCTTGAAACATGCATTCAGAGATGCAACTGAAGGAATATGCATTCACACTAGGTCAGATGGCCGTCTGTTTAATCTTTCAAGGCTGAAGGCAAAAACAAAAATCAGAAGTGTCACTATAAGAGACTTGTTGTTGCTGATGATGCTGCAGTCGTCACTCAAAGCCAACAGGAGCTTCAGAGCTTGATGAATCGCTTCACTAAAGCATGCAAGGACTTTGGCCTCACAATAAGTCTAAAGAAAACGAATGTGCTAAGTCAGGATGTGGGTGCTGCACCAGTTATCACTATCGATAACTATGAATTGGCAGTGGTGCACCACTTCACATACCTAGGGTCTACCATCAATGACAAACTCTCACTGGATACAGAAATCGACAGCCGCATTGGCAAAGCTGCAGCTACCTTTGCCTGCCTCACATCGCGTGTTTGGGGAAACTATAAACTCACAATGAAGACCAAAGCTGCGGTATATAATGCCTGCGTCACCAGCACACTCCTATATGGCAGCGAGACCTGGACGACCTATGCTAAGCAAGAAAGAAGGTTCAATACCTTCCATTTGCGGTGTCTACGCCGCATCCTCGGCATCTCGTGGAAAGATAAAGTGACAAATGTCGAGGTGTTGTCACGTGCTGGCCTTCAAAGTATGTATACGCTGCTTAGACAGCGCAGACTTCGCTGGCTTGGCCATGTTCGCCGCATGGAAGATGGTCGCATCCCAAAAGATATCTTCTACGGACAATTAGCAGATGGCAAGAGAACAGTTGGGCGACCACAGCTGAGGTTCAAAGATGTGTGCAAGAGAGATATGAGGGCACTGGACATGGATCCAGCAGCATGGGAGGATGAAGCTGCCGATCGTACTAAGTGGCGATGCTATTTACGGCACCACCTCAGATTGGGCGAAGAGAGGCTCACACAAGAGGTGAGGAGAAAACGTCGAAAGGAGCACCAGGAAAATAAGCAGCTGAGGGCTGCCACCTCAGGGGCGCATTCCCATAGTCAGTTATGACTGAAGGGGCTATTATTATTATTTCATTGCAGGCGACCGTCATTAGATATTTGTAGTGAAAATTAAATGGATGTATTAAATATGTTTATCAATCATGTTGTTGGCTTCATTTCCATAATCAAACTGTTCGTGCACACCTTCATTTGCGCACTTTTTCTATTTTCGGGAGAGTACATATAAGGGGAAACAATACAATTATTGTCTAACTTTCAACCACAGTTGCACCCCCTTAGCTGTGGTTGAAAGTTAATGTACTCTCTCGAAAATAGAAAAAGTGCGCAAACGACGGTGTGCAACGTGTGACAGACCGACCGACCGACCAAAGTACTTATGGCGGGTATTATGGTATTGAATTTCACACATAAAGGTATGTTTCAGGCGCTCGTGAGAAATAAAGAAGTAGAAAACTAGACAGCAGAAAAACAACACAGTGAGTGGCTTACCGGAGAACCAAACTCGGGACCTTCTAAACGGCACCCTCGCCTAGTTACGGAAGCGAATCACACTATCCTATGTGCGAACTAGGCACTACTTTTAAAAATTGTGCTTCGTAGACAGGAATCATTAGCGCCATCTATTTTCGTGTATTTTTTGAAGAACACCACGAAGATAAATGAGACGAAATTTGAAAAGAGAAAGCAGTGATGACTAGTGGTTTGCCCTTCTCCATTCTTCCTTAACTTTTCACTGTTTTTTTTTTTTTTGGTATGTGTGTGACCTTTATGAAGTCATCTGGTGTGATGGTACTATTACGTATGCGCGTGCGAATGCACTTATACAAGATGGTGTGTAGAAATGCTTTAACTTTTGGTTTCATTTGGAGAGCTCTCTGAGCCCGCCCAACAAAGAAATCTTCCGTGGCGTGGGCGGTGCGTTGTTAAACACAGCACGGGAATGGAAGAAGATAGTTCCGAGAATTACGCTGGTTGTGTTGAGGACATATGCGTCTAAATTTTAACAGAAAGTTAAAATAAATGTAAGCTTCGACAAGTATGTTCCCACAAAGGATATATATATATATATATATATATATATATATATATATATATATATATATATATATATATATATATATATATATATATATATATATATATATATATATATATATATATATATATATATATATATGCAATTTGTGACGTATTTGGGGGTATTCAGGTAGGCTTATGCATTAGCATCATACTATGTGACATGTAGGCACCTGCACAAATAAAATCAATGAAGCCCTTCGACATTTCCAGGAATTTAACTTTCCCAGTGATCGGCGTTTAACGGGACAACGCACTGTAAAGTGATCCAGACAGCACACGCTGAAAAGTGGCCCAAGCACAATTTTTTACGTGGACCTACGTGTCATAAACTATCTAATCTTTGAAAAGCCATTCGCATGCCAGGACAGGAGACCCATTCTACAAGATGTAATTTCCTGCTTTGAGAGTATGAAATAAAAATTGCTCCACAAAAAGAAATCTTAGTGGAAAGTTATAATAAATTTAAACGAAATGTGGAGAAAGGTTTCCGTTTATTAAGATAACAGTGGTCAGAGTTGACTGTATTGAAGACACGCACAGTGTTTCCCAAAGTGGGCGGTACCGCCCCTCTGGGGACGTATGGAAGATCTAAGGGGCGTTAATGCAAAAGGTGCAACAGGGTGTTTAGTAGTAAGGGAGTGGGAGCCGCGCTGGTGTAATGGTTACCACATTGCGCTGGCGATCAGGTGTTCAGGTGTTGAAGGAGGTAAATTTTGAAGCCCGGGCATTGGGCCGAAGGGCTGAAAAGGTGCCGCTGGTAAAAAAAAAAAAAAAAGTAGAGTAAAGCTTTTTCTGTTTCAGCTCCTGACCGGGTTGGAAGGAAAGTCCACAGCTTCCCCAGCCTCGCAATGACATGTCATTGGGCCGAAGGGCTGAAAGCCAAAGTGCCGCTGGTTAAAAAAAAAAAAAAAAGTAGTAAATTCAGCAATATCCTATATATAAAATCCCAGCTTTTTCTGTTAGTACGTAACCTAAAGGATGCAACTTTCGTTGAAAGTTAGATATTAATTGTATTGTTTCTCTTATATGTACTCTCCCGAAAATAGTAACACTTACCAAAGAAGAATGTGCAAATGACGGTGCGCACAAAAATATATTTATAGAATGTGTATCCCGTATACACATCATTGGGATCCTCGCTGCCGCTACGTAGTTCGTGCACTGTGGTGATGCACAGTAGTTTTTTTTTTTTTAAAT
This sequence comes from Oreohelix idahoensis, assembly GCA_024509875.1. Classification (NCBI taxonomy): domain Eukaryota; kingdom Metazoa; phylum Mollusca; class Gastropoda; order Stylommatophora; family Oreohelicidae; genus Oreohelix; species Oreohelix idahoensis. The sequence continues at coordinate 69,041 of JAMPIV010018535.1, forward strand.
ACTTTTGAATAAGTAAAATTACCATTAGCTATTGGTACTTTTGAAATTAATTCCAGTCTTATGACGGGCTTTTACACTAGTTACTTAATATAACGTTTACATGTAAAAGCGGTTTGATTATATAGGACCTTAACGTGAATGCGTAAATGGAGAATGTAGCTTAAACAAACCCTAATTCACCGTTTCTCCCTAACTTCTGTTATCCCATTGTCTTATATATCTTATAGCAGAGGTTCCAAACTGGGGTACGCATACCGGGGATACGAGAAGGTTGTCAAGGGGTGCGGAGAATATTTGGTAATTAACTGCATTATCCAATTCAAATATTACGTAGCAATGTTAGCGAAAAAAAAAATCAATGTTGTGGATTTGAAAGGCAACATCAATGAGTCGTAGACGAGACATGAAAGTTGAGAAATGAAGGGATCGCTGGGGATATTCTCTTAGAACCAAGGGGGCGGTGACCTGAAAAAGTTTGGGAAACACTGGTTTACACAGTGATCCGAGCTGTTGTCAGGTTTAACCACTTCAATGATGATTGGTACACTTAAAGGATATCGCGGAGGGATACGAATGATAGGGGTAACCCGATAAATGAAAAAGTGCTGTAGATGAATGTTGGTATGATTAGACAGAAAACTAGCTTGATAACCGTCCTATTCTAATGCCTGCTCTTGTGAAATGTAGTGCCTGTAAAACAATTCTGACGTCATTAAATTTGATTACATAATTTTAACCCAGATGGGAATCTAAAATCATGTGACATGTGTGTTTACTATTGATAAGTTGACCTCATGTAGTTCACAGGGGTCTCTGATGAGGCAAAGAAAGAATAGAGCAACTGCTTCCTCCAGCATGTCGTAGGTGGCGACTGATACTTGGGTGTATATGGGACAGGCAGCCTCGTCATGTGGAACAAAGTGCTGCAAAAATCACTACTCTGGGATCACACGAATTCTTTTATGCGGACTTCCTGCAAGGGGACCAGCTGCATTGGTGACCCCCATGCTCCATTGACGGATTATTGTCGTGTGAATAGTGTTCTCGGCGAGTGACAGAATCATGAGGACGACAAACCATAACATGTGTGAGTGTTGCGTGGAAAGGTATTCGAGGCCTTATGTGGCAGAGCCGGGGTATGCAGGGTTTTCAGTTTACTTTATAGAGAGTAGGTTTGGTTAACGTTTTATTTTAGGTTCGACGACATATTCTCATCCCTTCAGATTAGTCCTTGATTTCTTTATCATCATAAGTATTCCTTGAGTTAAATATTTTCCAACACAAGGGTATTTTCTGCTCAGCATGGTTTGAGGTGTAAGACTAGTTTTGCAAATTGACTCAATCCTCGAACCTAGTTCTGCTGCAACTAGAGTTGGAAGCTCTATTCAAAATATACGTTGAATGATAGTCACTACTTACGCAAGTAAGGAATATAACACCACTCAATGTCCTGAAATACACATTTTATAATAAATGTTGAAGTTGATTTCCTCAAACTAAGGAATATGTAGAGCTGGACCAGACACGTCCTCTTCAGTTTCGCTCCTTCATTCTAACTGCTAGATGGCGTCGTTGTTCTATATTCCCCGGGGTAAATCTGAGCTATCCTATTGGTCAGGGGAAATCACCCAACTATTAGAAATGGCGTGTAGAAGCGACTCTGCCCTAAATATGTGACACTATAATTTATTATTTTCTGTTTCTCATAAAATATAAAATTATGGGGTGGTCTGTGCTTCCTCCGTCTTGTTAGAGTATAGTCTGTTTTCTGAATAAAGCACGGTATACACGGCTACACTTAATTGTCATTAGAACAACATACCGTAACTAGCTGGGGAAGGAGATCATGTGAGATCAACGTGGTATCTAACGCTGTATAATTATGAGGACAGCAAACCATATTGGGAGAGGGGTGTAAGGGGGTGTGTCTTTGGTGGTATTTCATGGTATCCAAGGCGGAATAATCATCACGTCACGAGGACAGAGAACCATGGTGTAGGGTGTCTCTGGTGGCATTGTGTGGTATCCAAGGCGGAACAATCATCACGTCACGAGGACAGAGAACCATAGTGTTGAGGGGGTATGTGGTGACATTACATAGTATTCAAAGCTGTAATGCCCCCGCATACACCTTATTATGTGGTTACTTTACACAAGATATCACTTTACGACCTGCTTGCTGAATATTTCATATTCTTTTAACGATTCAGCTGCTGAAATTTGAACATCATCTTTCATCGTCTTTCACTCTTCACTCGAACATAGCTAGGCGGTGTTGTCGCACGGAAGGTACTGGGTTCGAGTCCTTTGGTAATCCACTCACGTCTGTTTTTTTTTTTTTTCTGTTGTCTAGTTTTCTACTTCTTTATTTCTTACGAGTGCCTGAAAACATACCTTTATGTTTGTCTAATATTTATTTTGTGCCTACGTTACATCTTTGGTATTTCGTGGAAGGACAAAGTGATATATCGTATATAGAGATGCTGTCACGTGTTGGCCTTTAAAGCATGTATACACTATTAAGACGGTGCAGATTATGCATCCCCAAAGATATTTTGGACGGACAACTGCCAGATGGCAAAAGAACAGCCGTGCTACCGCAGCTGAGGTTCACAGATGTATGCAAGAAGAGAGACAGGAAGGTGCTGGAAATAAATACAGGAACCTGGGAGGATGAAGCTGAAGATCGCACCAAGTGGCGATGATCCCAACAGCACCAGTTCAGATTGAGCAAAAAGGAGCTCTCACAACAAGCAGAAGAGAAAAGAACACGCTGAAAGGAACGCTAGGGGAGGGGGAGGGAGGGGGTGGGGAGAGAACACCTGAGGGTTATCACAAAGTCGCGTTCCAAATGATGTCCCCTTAATAAAATAAAGGGCGAAATTCAAGCCCTGAGAGTTGTAAGCAAATAATAAAGAAGGATACAAACAGAAAAAAAGAAAACACAAAAAGGCAGTCCCATAGCATACTGCCGTTGGGGAATAAATGTTAGAGACTTCTCTATGCTCGGTCTCAGCTTTATGACATAGGGTGATCAGTCCTCTTCCACACTGACTTTGTCAGTGCCTACAATTTACCTGTTTTCATTATAAAATGTCCGTGACGAAATTTAAATGTTACAATTTAATCAGAGAGCGTACAGTTAAAAGCGTCAACATTTTTAGAACCATTAGAATCGCCTTCTAGCAGAGGTTCCAAATATCAGTGAGGCCAGAACGAGATATGAAAGATAGATAGCGGAGTAGTTGTATTAGGATCAAGGCATAGTTTTGTCTATATTTGCCATCGTGAGCTCATGTAACTATTGCTGAAAATACATTCTAGTGTTTACCAGTTTAATATAGGTGTGTGTCCACTGGCAAGGTTTGTCCGAATCAGCATTGCCACCCCTAGGTGGATTTTCCTATATCTAGGTTTTTTTTTGGTCCCATCTAGGTGTCATTTTTCTTCATTTGTTGAAGAACGCCATCTAGATCAACCTTCGGTTTTTTTTCGCCCAAAGTCATCCAAATATAGCCCAAAGTAGTCCTTTAAAACTTTGTTAATTGTACTGCATTTTATTTTATGAGTGGATTTAAGCTATGCTTTTCTCCATATCTGTTAATATAGTGATTGAGATTCAGTCTTGTTGGTGCTGGTGTAAATGTGTCTGTTGTATGTGTTATGCCTGTTCTGTATAAAAAGTAAAGAACAAACTCCATCCTCCTAAAGGTACCCAAGGAGACTAGGCCTTCAACAAACGTATGCCATCAGCTCAAGGTATTACATCTTCTTCAACTCCTTCATGTCTGTCTCCAGTTTTCTTCGCCGTGCATTCTTTGATCTCCCTATTTATCTCTTACTATGAGGATTCCAGAACAAGGACTGTCTTGCAATGCTATTAACACGTTTCCTCAATGTGTGTCTTATCATCGCCAGTGTCGTGTTCTCATCTCTTGTTCCACTGGCTCTTGTCATTACTTCCACATTAGTGATTTTGTCATACCACTTCAATCCTTCTATTCTATGCAAGCAGCCATTTACAAAAGTCTGCAACTTTTTGGTAAACAACAAACTACCAACTAAACACAGAGACAACAAGGATTCTGCCCATTTGTATGGGGTTTCTCTTGGCACTACGTAGATTGTACAGCCGTAATGCCCAGTCAAACCCTACGCCATATGGTAACAGAATACGACTGATTTCTACGGCGTGGACTTCTTAAAACACCATGTTAACTGAGGTAGGCGATCACTTTCTACCCACAACTGACGCTGATGTGCATCATTTCTATTGTTTACTTTATCCCGTATCATCTTGTTGGGTGTCACAGTATCTTTTATCAGTGCCGTTCCCTCATTTTCAATCAATTTAGCATGTTATCAAAGCACGCCCAAACAAAGAGGAAAACTTCTTTCTGGTCAGTGCAATGACTGTTTTCCAAATTTTCCTTGTTTCATGACGTCCTTGTTAGTACATTTTTCTGTTCACATGACTCCTCAACATTTGTCAGTAAAAACCACATCTATGTGACATTCGGTGATCATCTTGTTTGTTTATTCGTTGTCCACGATTGGCATCCTTATGACAGTTTGGCTTTATATGACAGCAGAGAATTTTGTTACTTTGCTTGGAATAGATTTGGTTTTATTACTGTATATTACTTTGATTTTCCCGAATGCTATTGTTGCGTGAACTACATTTGTTAATTACCGTGTTGCACCTTTCATTCGATTTTATTATGTTCTCAGGTTTTATTTTCCCTTCTTCTTTCGATCCTCAGGGGTTTGAGTTTTCACTCTTTGCTCGTATGTATTTTGGGGTGTTTGTTGCTGAGTTATTTGCCGGTTGAAGATCATGCACTGAGTATGGTTACTTTAGTGATCTCTGGTTAATCGTGCTTTGTTTAGTATTACGCGAATTAGGGTGAAGGTGTTCATACAACTCAGTAGCATGGTATGAAGAAGTAGTTCATGTAACTTGAACTCAGCAACATTAATGAAGTAATTAATTCCTTCAGATTGAGTCCGTAATATTTAATCACATGTACACACAGGATGATCATTTCAAATAGGAACAGAACATAAGTCCTTATAAGTCATGCATAAATTAATCAATAACGTAGACTGCTGGTTTACGTGTCAATGTCCGTTTAAGGATACAATGCAGTATTGTTGTCAGAACATCACAGCTATATGCACGCGCAGCTAGACATGGCTACCTGCCGACAGTGAGACTGCGAGTCTGAATATATTCATACGAATTTGACGATTATTCTTCTCCTTCTGAGAATTCTAGTTAAATACTAACCTCCATAAATTTCCCTCTCATATAGAGTTCTAGGACTGACCCTGGTCCATCAAAAAATGCATATATAAATGGCTATATCATGCTATTGAATTGGAAGGTTAGAAAAACGCAGCTATTCAGCTTGGCGGTCAAGTAACAAAGGGTAGCGTTTCTTAGTTACCGACTGTGACCCAAACAACGCTATACACGTCATAATCGATCGTGTATGGAGCGTTCAATAATTGAAACATCTATCGCAATATATTAAATGCCTTAACCTTTACAATTGCACGTCTGATAACCTTTAGCAGACGGCGTTAATATCATATACCGTAACAATTCCCTGTACACCGGGGAAAAAAAAATCGATAGATTTTTTTTCAAGATCTATCCGACTTAACAATTTTTCAAAAAAATTTAACACAATTGTGACATATGGCCGACGATGTTCTGAGTAGAACCGTGTTGCGGTCATGTCAACTAACTATTTGTCATAGTCATCTAACATTAATCACATTATATATCAATATTATACATATTATTATATCAACTAAATAAAATGTCCAATGTTTACAGTGAATGATAGAATTAAATTAAAGTAAGGTCTGTCGTATTATTATGTCATATAGGAATTAATTTGACTAATTAAAATTAAATTAATTAATTAAATTAAGAGATAAATTATTAAGATTCTAATGTAACGCGATGTTATGAGAGAAGAAAAAACAAAATAAGTGAGAAGAAATAGAAAGAAATTCGAATATAAGTTTAACTTAATTGTGTGTGTTAAGTGTTAGTGAATAATAACTATCTAATTTAACTAACTAAATAATGTATAGGTACATTAAAAAAAAAATATTAATCTAATACTTGTGTGAGATTTATTTTCTCTTTTCATAATTTCTTCTTTTTGTATTTCGTTCTCTTTTTTTTTGTTCCTTCATTTCATTTTTTTCTCACATTTCATTTTATTGATAATAATTCAATTAAGAAGTTAAGTTAACTAATTAATTAGTATAGGATATGATGATCCATCCGTAGTCTTGATCCTGATGAATTCTTTTAGGCAAAAATGTTCAAACGTTTACGTTGGAAAGAAATGTCATTTATCCCAGCATCCAAGAATTAAGTGCACATAGGATAATAAGTTCGACTTGTCGTCAGATATTGTTCCATGATTGTTCAACGAATATTCATATATCGTGTATGGACGTTAGACGAAGTTTCAATGTCAATATGTATACCTTGATTGTCTTTTAGTTCAATTCTGTGATGCATATAGTGTTTATAAAGTTTAAATTGAAGGCAAGGTTAGTTCCTTTATAGTTGATATGTTTTAGGAATGTTAATGTTGATTATTCGTCGTCAATAGGATTACGTGACAACGCATCCGCCACAATGTTTTCAGTGCCAGGAATATGTTCAATGGAGAATTCAAATGGCTGTAGGATGATTGCATATCTGGCGAGTTTTTGGCTCTTATGGTTAGATCGACGCAAAGATGCTACAGCACGTTGGTCCGTCTGTATGGTGAAGGGAGCACCAAGCAAGAACTTTTCAAGTTTAGTTATTGCCCATATCACAGGTAACAGTTCCTTGTCCACTGTGGAATACTTTGTTTCTGCCGGCTTTAGCTTTCTTGAAATATATAAGGTAGGATGTAGAATGCCATCATGGTTCTCGAGCAGGCATGCACCAATGCCGTAGTTACTAGCATCTGTTCGTAAGAAAAATCTTTTGGAAGCATCGGGAAGTCTTAAAATTGGTTCATGCGAGAACAAATTTATAATTTTGTTGAAAGTTTCATTGCATATACCAGTCCATGTCACCTTCACCCGCATGTCTTTTTTTAACAATGAAGACAATACAGCCGTGATGGATGACAAGTTTGGTATGAATCTACTGTAATATTGAACAAGTCCTAACAAACTCCTGACCTTGTTTCTTCGTCTGAAGGAACTGCTATGTTTAGAATTTTGGAGACTGTACTAGGTAACGTTCGGATATATATCCCGATCCAATGATATGTCCCAAAAAGGTTATCTCATTACACGCGATTTGCACCTTTGTAGGTTTAGCAGTTTAGATTGAGTTAATTTCTCTTCTTAGAGTGGTCTGTAAAACATATCTAAGTGTCCATAGTTGAAACATGTTCCTCAAACGACGTGAAACTAAACAAGCATAAATTGTGTCGGTCTCAATATATGTAATAACGTTCTGGTCCTACCTGATAAAATTTGTCGCATCAGGCGAAATGAAAGGTAGCTGGCGCATTTAACAATGCCCCAAAAAGGTCAATCCATCAGGTTTCCACTGGTAATAGACCTGTGAGTGGAGGGGAAAAATGCGGTATTGTATAGTATACTTTAGCACCTCTTTGTATCGTAGTCAGTTGAGTAATATGCCATATAACCCTTTAGTTAAGTCTATCTTTACTAATATTACAGTTGCGTGGAATACCTCTTCCGTGGGCAGGTAGTGAATAGAGTAAATAGTCTCGACTTATTAAGTCGGTCGGTGAATGTGCATGTAGCTGCGTTTCAAATTGCTGATCTAACTTATAGTCTTAGCATTTAATTCTTCTTATAGTCCAACAACATAGTCCTGAATGGTTATTGTCCTATTTCTTCCGGACAATCACTTAAAGGAGAGAACAGAGAAATGGGCTGGATCTTTACTAGTACTCAATGATTCCCGAAAGAGACAACATCTGTTCAAGTTTCCTTAGTTGTTTTTAGCAAGGAAATGTAAATTGGAAAACCGAATAGGGACCATGTACTACGAATGAGGTTATCCCATTTCATTGAGAGTATGTGTCATGACTTGATAGCCGAATGGTGCGAACCCGGCGGAAGACGCTCGGGTCAAAATAGACTCTCATCTGGAATATCGATTAGTAATAGTATTAGCATAATCTGTAGACGCTGTTGCGGGTGTAACCGTTGAAAGAGCAATGGTTAAATCCCGCCAAGATTTTCAGTAGGTTGTAACTTACAGGTACCCGGTAACGGTAAACGTGTTAGCCTCAGGAACAAGCAAGACTTCTAACTTTCCTGGTTGATTCCAGCGTGAAGTTTAGCGCTAGAATAATAACAAGGTAAGTATGACTTGTGTTGAGTCATCTTAAGTTCGGCATGTAGATCTAATAGACCTGCATGTGAAGTGGAAGTTTTTCACGGACGGGTGTGACTAATAGCAGCAGAGTGTTGCTCCTTGCAGACATGGTTTAATTATGAAAATATCGGGTTTGTGTTACTACTGGATCCCTTATTAGCTACGATTAATAAGACGTATCAAGTCTAGAGATAGAGTTTATGACTCAATAAGGAAAGAAATGATAGTGAAGGCTCTAGCTAAAGAAAAGAAATGCTTGACGTTGACTGATTTTGCGTCATCAATGGGTATATCGAGACAATCCATGTACATGGCAATGAAGCATGTTGATTCTGCGTGGCGCGAGCATTACAGGTAACTAATTTTGAATAACCTTAGAGATAACGATGTGTTATGAAAATTTAAACACCATGTTATCTGTGGCTCGATTACCCAAGACGAAGCATTCTATTCGATTGTTCCGAACAATAGTCAACCATACTGCGCCTGTCACTATACCTTGCCCATTGGGCAATGATGGACAACATAACCGCTAGAACAATACTTAGCCGATCTGCGGTGTCCAGTGATAAATCAAAAAAATCTGCTAAGTTGGTGTAGCTAACTGGCGCTCAGGTAGTATCCTGGCGGCAGATTGCGCGCACTTGTGAACACTCGTGGGCAGAAGAATTAAAGAACGCACACTTTTTCCCAATGTAAATGTAGCAATCATTGTTGTCACTTGAAATTACGTGGACAATGATGATAGTATTCCTTTGACAAAGAATTAACTTTCCTTTTCCCTTTCAACACCGAGACATTCGTCTTTCGTATGAGCATGATCGTATGCATCCTGGACATAATGACTGAGGATGATACCTCAGTCATCTAAAACACTTACTAAAAGGTAATATAGATTTCCTACATGTTCGGTAAGAACATTGTCCTTTTCGCATATTACAAGTGGGACCACTATAGGGGACAGTAATCTGTTAGTAGACATCCACATTATCAATCATCATCAATGTTATTGGTGCTAGATCACTTAGATATAATATTCTTGTCTCGCCAATCAATTATGTTATTCCTGATACAGGGTCCGCAGTATTATCTTGAGAAAAGGTATATCATGCCTCGATAATGTTTTTGTCAATCTTCCTCTAGAAATCGGACGTCAACAGTTTGTATATAGGATCCAGTTATCATCGCGCTAGTACTGTTGTCCAATATGTTCTATATCCTTCATCAATTTTCTCAGAGTATCTGAGTACCATATGAGATCTGTAACATTGTTGAGATGTTGGAAACTTGCTTGTTCTCACTGGAGTTGAATAAATGTCTTTTGTGTGGGGCCCTCAGATAGATGAGTTGCGTGACGGAATAGGTGCTCTGCGACAGCGTTGGAGCATTGCAATACTAGATTGCACATTCATTAATTTCCCTATTACATTGCAATTTCCTGTGTTGGTTGTTAAAGCAGATCCCTTACTACCATCTATGCGCTAGTTTTTCGATTGTGATGCTTCTTGCATCATCAGAACTTGTCAAGTCTGAGGATAATCGATGACGAGCATTTTGCATTGACCTGAATACGTTAACTTTCCCTGCTGAACATACAAAAGTATTGTTTATGACATGGATTAGTATACTTCATTCGTGATGCTGGGGAGTTTTTAATCTCATTCGGTTCAAATAGCATTCGTTTCCCATCACAAGTCATTGAGATCACCGTTAGACATAATCCATTCTCCAGAGCTTCCGTTGCACTCAGACTCAGAGAATGTATCTACCGAGTCGAACCCTTGTCGGATAACGAAGTCACCAGATCTTGGAGGATCCTGATACTGCACCTCTAGCACTGATGTGTCGACTGCTCGACTCGGAGGATCCATTGTTCACGGTTTATTTGACCACCTTCTTGATTTGTAGAAACATATAGTGAGGTAGGGTCCTGTACCAATCTGATCGATGTGTCTTGTCACTGTTTTGCAGTAGTGACCTATATCTCGTCTGGGAGTTGTGTGAAATTTATTAGTGTTGGAGAGGTGGGTGTCCTGCGAGATTGTTGAAGAGCACTGTTTTCTTTTCGCACCATCTGAAAAATTTAAAGTATGATCAATATATAGGGTCGTAGTATGGAGACAACTTTATGAAATATTGAGTCCATGATCGATGTTATATACATAATAATGAGTCAAGAACATGTAGCAGAAGACTGTGATTGTAAATTATGTGTCAAGGTTGGTGAACCTGATGGTATTTGAAGTTGGTGGTTATAGGGGGGTAGTAATTAATGTGATTTTATGTTGGTTAATCTGCCCTGGGCCCCTGTTATTATATGGGTCATGATAGATGATTGATCTTGTAATTCGCCGAGATCATGGAGGATCTGATTCCGATTCCCGATAAGTTATGTATGTTATAGTTATAATTATCTATATCCTCGTTTCTGTCTACTCTGATAATAGTACATGCATTGTATCGGTACGTGATGTTGTTCGAAGCTCGATTGCACATGATTATTGTACTCCATTGCAGCTCTCATAGGTTACTTACAATATTTTTTTGATTTTGGTGTGGAGTTATGTGATTCTCGTATTAGTATTTACTATTATTGTGGGAGTATGTCTGTTGACAGCTCATTTGTGGTAGTATGTTAGAGTGATGTGACAATAGTATCTGTAGTCTATCCGGACGAGTGATATGGCGTATCCGTGCTTGTATGAAATCTCATTTTTAGTTACACGCATTGTCTATGGCTGTATTGTGAGTATTTGTGATCATACTTATTCTTCATTGTCCCTTTTCCTAGTTGAAGAGTTAGTGAGTTGACTATGATGCGCGCCTTATATAGAAGGGTTGATCATTTGGGTTCCGGTTTTTTTAGTTACTTGTTGCATTGTCTTTTGTTTGAACTATCTGTTTCTTGTGGAAGTCTAGACACGGTGGATAGTCATTTTTGTTATTTTTTGATATACTCGCAATGATGATTGGTATGCGATCTCATAAATTAGAACTGCCACAGTAGAGGTTATCATTCGTGGTTGTTATACATTGAGTAGTTAGAAATGGTTGCATTCTGGTGCATATTGTGTCTTTGGTTGAGCCTGTACACAGTGTTAGATTTGCACAAGTAGCGCATCATTTGTTATATATTCTAGTACTCTTTCCATGAATGTAGTACCGTTCTGAGCTTTTGCGCCATTATCGCTGGCACTGTAATATGAAATTTGCATGAAAAAAGTGTGCATTAGGAACTAGAACCGAAGTATCCTAATTTACCTTAGATCCCGTAGTAGTTAGTTGGAAATCAACTAAGTATTGTACTCGAGTAATTGATATCTGGGTCTTGACTGGTTCTGGACCGAGTTCAACCCATCTAATTAAATGTATTATTGGCGTATGTTCGCGCAATAGAATGCCATGCAAAATCCTTTTGGTTGATTCAGGTAAGAAAGAGTTCTTTAAGATAATTTCAAGTCTCTACAGTGTTGCGCTGTCCAGGTGAAACCTGTCGTAAAAGACAGAGGAGCTTACGTAGCTCCGTAGTTTGTCTATTTGTGCTGATTGACGCGGGTTCAGCTTTTTGAGAAGCCGTCAGAATTGGTTCAGTCGCAACCAAGAGATTCATTTAATCTTGTTGTTGTCTAGTGACGTTGTTCAGGCAAATGATTTGTTTTTTCAGTGCTGTTCAAGTGTGACTAGGAACGATGAAGGGTGGTCCTACGTTTATGGTTGGAAGTGCGGTAATTTTGAAGTTGTAGAAACGCGTTAAGAGTATGGCAGTAGGGATGAATTGATCCAGAGTTTGTCGTTATAGTAGTCTGGTTATTGCACAATCGCACTTTGATAGCTTGTTAATTTGCTTTGTCCTATCCTCAGTATTAGTGATACGCGGCACCTTTCAGAATTCCATAGATGCTTGTTGTAAATAATAAAGTTTCCTCTCTTTTCTCAAGTTATTCTCTTCTTCTGTCTGGCGATTGCTAGTTGTGCTTCTTCTCTTTCACGTTGAGCAATCTCTCTCGATCGTATTGTCTTTGTCGAATTTGCTTGCATCTCACGTCTGTCTTCCTCTTTCTGTGTAATGTAGTCCCTGATGTTTGTTCCTCTGTGCTCTTGTTCATTTTAGAGTGCAAGCTTTTTTCTCTGCTTCTTTTATTTCTTTCATGTTTCGTTCTCGCTAGTATCTTGCGGCTCTCAGAAAGAGAAATGATTATAGAAAAGTCTAGAGATTGTTATAAACCATGATTCCCTGCACCCTAAATTTGAAAGAGCGAAAATGGGTCACGAGTAAGCATATTTTGATTTTTATCTGTAAGTTAATTATTGTAATTTAATGATTTAAAATAGTCAATAGTTAGTCTGTCGCATGTATGGAATTTTATTGATACTTAGTCAATAAGCTTAGAAATGATGCTATATAAATAATACACATGAAGAATATCTGAACTGACTAATGAGACTAAGATTTGCAAAGTAAAGATAGTACATGTATTTTAGTTGTTTAGAGATATATGTGATGATAATAATAATGCGAGTATCGTGGTTACGAGATCTCTCTCGTCGCTATTGTGTTATTGACACTACCGGAGAAGGTTGAGTGTCTGTTCGAGCTCCTATGCCAATATGATATGTACTCTGTTGTTTATATATAGGATACTAATATAAAAGTATTGGGAGCGTTCGATTGATTCACGCATGACGTGCACAATGCTTGGGTGAATGTTGCTTTGGGCTACAGCACGTGTCTCACTTAGTTTGAGTAGAGTTTCTGACGTGATGAATGGGGGCAGCTCGGACTCTGTTAGGTGATTATCTTTGATTTCTTAGGACTAAATGTGAAGAGATCCAATGATCAGTTACCGGATAGGTTAATTCGTTATGTCTTTTGTTCTCTTGGGAATTCAATAGATAGTAGGACTGCTCTAAGTATAAAGTAGAGTGTGTCTGCGTTCTATAATTTCTTATGGCATGTTTTATTTTATGTGACATGGTCTGTGTAGAAGTTCATGAACTAAGACTAGAATGCTCATTTGAATATCAGCGATACAGGAACTTACTTGGTAATAGTAATAGAAAGAAATATATAATATTAATACCCATTGGAGTATCTTACAGAATAAGAGCAATCTGAAAGTTATTGTGATAAGAGTGACGCAGCGCAGCTAAATAGATATTAGAAAGCGAGTAGAGAAGAATGTGCGAGTCTCTCCTGTGAATCGGAGGAGTGAGCTCTCTATACTACAGTTTGATGTGAATAAATAATATTATTGGAAGACAGTAAAATGATACTACAAGGCACAGAGAAAGAAACAATGTGTTGTAGCTGTATGTCAATGTGACTGTTCCATGTTGTAATGACGGGTTCTAAGGTAGTGTAGTGTATGTCTACGCTAAGCGCATCTGATTTGACACATTAAGAAATATCAAAACCCCACAGCCCAGGGTAAAGACTGTCATATGCTGAAGAGGATAGTAATGGGGCACGTTCTGCTCTGAGAATGACATCAGAATACAACATATTGTACTCGAGAAGAAGATGATGGATCAGAATTATGTGTCATAATAGTAATTATATCTCGAGACTTTTTAAGGACTTCGACGAAAATTTGAAGATACTTTAGATCGCAGTCTATCAAGACATAACTAACATTCGTCTCTAGTAGCGAAAACAGTTAGATATACCGGAATATGCACAGGAGCCAAATTGTATTGTGTGCATAGTAACTCGCTCGCGAATAAGTAGTGAGAGCTGACGCTGCGCGCTCGCGAATATGGAGAGGACAAGCTCAACAGATATAGTGTGGGTAACAATGCTACACCTAGCAGCCAAGCAAGCTCTTGAAAAGCTATGGAGTACAGAGAATGACGAAGCTAAGAATATCTCATGTACAAAACTAAATGTGCTCTCTAGAAGATATTGGAAGTACTCAATAGATAATTTGGCTCCGCATAAACAAGAATAGACGCGCAGTCGGACATGTAATTATAGTTTCAGTGACAGTGTTCCGAAAAGAAGGATAGTAATGTCTTGTATATAGAATGAGCAGTGCGATATGAACTACAGAACCATAGCATTAATAGTCATCCAATAATGTGATGTTAATGGACTATACGGTGTACCTTATGATATAAAGTCAATAGAAACAGAAATCAGGAGTGGAGAGCTCATTGTACATAGAGGGAGCAGGCATAGGACTGATAGTAGCTCTGATCTCTTGAAAGTGTACCTGCAGAACCAAATTTCGATGTATGAGAGACGCTATCATATCGAAGAAATATAGAATCTCATCGTTACAAATAGTCAAGTCTCTAATACTCAAACCGCGGACTAGCTATTGACATGACTGATAACTTAGCCAGTGGATAGTGTGTCTACAAAGAGGCTTCCATGCTCGATCGAGATGATATCTGTGGCATATGAAGGTGGTATAGGCCGAGAGGTATTGGTGAAAATACAGTGCGAATTTGTTGAGTGCCCACACCCTACTCATTAGATTCTGATGAGAAGCACTATACAGAGACGCATATAAGTGTGTGTTGTGTCTGCTAAGGCAACAGAGAGCGCGGCTGCAAATTTTGTGTCACTCTACAAAAACAATGTAGGGAGTTCGGCTACAAAGGGGATGTAGCGAGTCCCCAGTGCTCTTAATATTTAGCTTAGAACATATTATGCAGGAGGACTCTTCTACGATTAGGTAATTTTCTAACCATATGTCGGATTGGAGGTCCGGGAGACCTTTCGTGGTGACAATGACGTCTAT
Source organism: Oreohelix idahoensis (assembly GCA_024509875.1). Classification (NCBI taxonomy): domain Eukaryota; kingdom Metazoa; phylum Mollusca; class Gastropoda; order Stylommatophora; family Oreohelicidae; genus Oreohelix; species Oreohelix idahoensis. The sequence continues at coordinate 84,170 of JAMPIV010018535.1, forward strand.
CGTTTTTGCTGATGATATTGAGAGTTAGAATGTAGCGTGGATGAGAATCAGAACTCAAGACCCTTACACACTCTAGACTGGAGAAAGTAACAAGAACGTATGGGATGGAAATTAATATAGAAAAAAGAAGATATTGGTGAATAGCCATAAGAAACATGTTCCGACCAACATTACGTTAAATGGGCAAACGTTAGAAGAAGTTAACACCTTTAAATTATCTCCGTGAACTATATGTATTGATGGGAAGATCAAGTAAGAGAATCAAGACTCGTATGACTTGAGATGGCCTCAGCTGCCATGACAAAGTTTGAATGTGATTGGAAAAGTAACATCAGTTTTCCTGTGAAGATCAAATTATACAAAACAATGCAACTTGTAATAGTCATATTGCTACTTTGTATGGGAGATTGGTGAGGAGCTGGATCCAGCTCCACTGCAGATACGGAGCGAAAGGATTCAGGCTTTCGTAGACATGATAATGTGTTTATAGCTCTGAAGATTGCGTCATTGCTATAAGAGCACAAAACAAATGTCTATGTTAGAGAGAGATAAACCGCTATGTCAGGCCACCAAGAACAGCTTTGTCAATAAGTGTAAAGCTTCGAATAAGCATGCCTTTGGTAGCTTGGCTGCTCTATAGTGGTTAACTGCGACATGGTATGTCCCTTTTCGTATAACGATCCTGTCAGTGGGACGGTCGTAATGGTAAACGGAGATAGTGGGATATGGCAGATGTGTGTAAGCCTTGCGGATGATAATCTCACGATAGTCAGATACGTCATTGGGTCAGGGACGCAGCAGGTTTTTTCCGTACTTTTATCGGCATGTGCCTGAGGAGTAGAGAGCGGGTGCGTATGGTCCTGTCTGCTTGATGCGTTCTACGTACACCATGGCACCCCTACGACCATTGACGGTGTTGACTAGTGGTTGAGAAGGAGTGATGAATCGTCGCTTATTAGTATAGCATTTAAAGTCTCAGACAGAGCCGCGTATCCAGTTTGACTCTGCGGATCTAAAGTAGGAATATCTAGACGTAGATGACATTCCTATGATGGGACACACGGAGTAGTCGATTAAGCCACGTTGAATCTTGTGTCGTAGGAGGGAGAATACTACTAGAGAAGAATCAAGTTAATGAATTTGATATGCTCTTGCTACATGTTGTTAGTATGCTGTGACTATACAAAGCAGATAAGAGGGATGGAGTATAGAGATGGGAGGTTAGTCAACTGGATATCTCTAACTAGTGTGTTAGTGATGCGCATGGTTCTCTAGAACTTTGTTGAAAACTATGATAAGTATAAAGTTAATGGGGTTGTCATCGGAGAGATGTAATATGTAAAGTCTGTGAGAAATTATAGATGTGTATGAAATATGATATGGAAGTATTTTTAACTAGAGATCTGTGTAGTCAACGAATAGCGTTCCTACCGCGTGGTAATGTCTACGATCCTTCGAATAGGTAAGAGGTTCTACAAGGGGGAGGACTTCGTGTTCTGCTGCAGAAGTGTTCTCGCTGGTCGGCTGTGATCATCGCCTGGTAAAGGGCAGTGTGTGCTATCCTTAGTCAGCTTGAGTCAGAGGACTTTTATAGTAAGAGAATCTTCAGGAAGTGTCGCTTAAAGTTAATATCACATGTTGGACGTATGATTACTGCGCCCGTGGACGAGTTAGTCTTGTTAGACACTCCTATGTGCTGTAGATTGAATAAGTTCTATGATACAGTCACGACGACTTCCGTACTGCCAGGACTGAGCCCAAGTTCACCAGTTCAATACTACTTGTTGAGTAAGTTCGTTTGAAGAATATTTGTTGACATGCGTTCATTTTACACGTATTCGTGTTCTTTTTTAAGCACTACCTCTTCACCCTGAATAAACTTTATGAACTTTCTAAGGATAAAACGGATACCAAACAATAATTGGTTTTATTTTGCTCAGTGTGGTTCTGGAAGTGTAATTTCAAAGGAACGTACCCATCGTCAAAATAATCAGTTTGAAAAGAAGATTTTAACTCAAGTCGAATACATCTCGAACTTGGAACCCAGTGGGATGAGAAATCAGTTTCATTCTTACGTTACCAAGGGTCAAGTCTCTCAAATCAACTCACGTCAAGTTTCTCGTGATGTGAATTGACTTGAGGATCAATCTCTTCATCATTAATTGCGTGCGATGCGAGGGTCTTGCTAGATAAAGCAGACACGAAGTTTTTTATCTGTAGACGTACATCACGGAGACGAGTGTTACCGCGTATATGAATAGTTTCGCCGTCTGCTATTGGTTATCTGTCGTGCAATTGTAATCATGGTTATAGGATTCTCTATTATATGGAGTTAGTTGTTTGCCAATTACTGAAAAGCTCAATTCACGTGCAGATCATGTGTGTTTTGAGTTGTTTGTTTAGGACTCAGTCGCGCTACACTAAGAAACGCACTTCCCTTTGTTTCTTGACCGTCAAGACTGGAATAGCTGACGTGTTTTTTCATAACCCCTTTCACATTCAGTGGCAGGTTATAGCATTGTATTTTGCATTTTTTGTATGGTTTCTGGGTTCAGTCCTTGAGACTCGAGTTGTAGAGTGTGGAAACTTTAGTGGCTCGCGTTAGTATTTATACTAGAATTGTCAGACAGGAGAAGATATAATGTCGTCAAATTGGTCTATGAATAATATCAGACTCGCAGTTCTCACTTCGAGCGGTAGCCATGGTCTCATGCATGCGGCGTTGCATGATAGCTGTGATGTTCTGCACGACAATACTGCATTGTATCCTTAAAAGGACATTGACACTGTAACATGTGCAGTCTACGTTATTGATATAATATATACTTGCATGACTTATAGTATTGTAATGTCTCTACTTCCTATTGATAATGATCATCACTGTTGTGTACAAACTGTGAAAGTAGTGTACAGGAACTCAGTGACAATGATTATCAAATCAATCGTATCCAAGTTCAATTATTGTTCGAATTTCCACCCCGCATTCGCTTAATTTTACATCGAGGCACGATGCACACTATCTTCCTGAATGAGAAAACTAACATATCAATGAAAAACAATGGCCAGAAATTTTAATTGTTTTATTCAATATCACATGGAACATCTTTCTGAGCACAATAACACCACCTAGGTTAAACAGTTTGTAACACGTGGTAGCCGCGCCTTCAGTGTGCCCAGGGCTATTCGGGGACGAAAATACAACCACAAAAAACCAAAAAAAAAATTTTTATTGACTTTCGAATGACAATATTTTACGATCAAGTTTCGATAAACATGACCTATGATACGAAGTGCTGACGTGAGCTGTACGTGATTCAGAGAACTAGCACATGACGTCACTGTTGCTTTGTCGCAGTGATCAGAAGATCATCGTTTTCTACGACTCTCTAGTTCGTTTCAAATTGATCAAGAATGCATAAGATGGAAACTTACCCGTTGCCTGCCCTTCAGGAGCAGGACAGTCTGAAGGCCCAAAGGCCCTATGCTGCTTGACCGTATTTCTAGTCACTGAATCTAAGCAACGGAAAAGATAAGGTCTAGGTGTTTAATTGTTGTTATATTGCCAAACATGTGCTACTAGTCCATGCCTCTGCCTACATCGGCTATGGTTTTACCTATGTTTCGACTTTTGTTGTCTTAATGTGTTGTTAATTGTGGGGAAGTAGGGAGGATGACCGAATTAGTTTCTGCTTCGGTTCTCCCCCCCCAAAACGATGCTGAATTGATTTCTCGCGGTTCGTATCTTAGGCAGTTCATACGACGCACTATCTTGCCGAAGCCCCATGAGGTTTTGCCATTCGCGACTGTCTGTCAATCTGCATACCGTTGACGATTTGTGTTAGCTTGTACGTTCTGTAGATAATACTGGCTTAATTTTATTCGTACTTCAGTTAACAATTTTTTTTCGTTTTTTTTACGTTTTGTATCATGTTTGTCTACTATTTCGATCCAGTCTCCTCCCCTTACTATCAGTTATGATTGATGATTGTTAAGATTTTCGTCACCGTTATTGAGTCTAGTGAGTGTCATCATTCAGCTTTTGCAGTCATTTGTTTTTATTCGTTGTTACTTTGAATAGTTAGTTGACCTGTCGGTTCAGACCTTGACCCTTCATTTGGCTTGTGACATTTCCGCTTGTTTGTTTTTTAGTTCATAAATTCCATTTTTACAATTGTGTAAAATGTCTTGTATTGCGTAAAAAACAACTTAAAATATCCGCTTCATGTTGTCCAATTTACAGTTGCTAATCAGTGTTTATTGAATTATGTCCCGTGCTCAATATACTATGTTAATACTACATTTATGATACTGATATTATATGAATAAATTACTTGTAATTTAATTTATTAATCTTGCTTTCTCGATATTTTCTCGGTTAATATGGGACATTGCATAATTATGCTGTGTAGTCCAAGAAAGTAGTCACTACAATTATAAAAGATGCCTAGGGGCATATAATACTATAATATTTATATGACAATATAGAAATAATCTTATAGATACCTTTGGAAAGGTAACATAGACCATTGTTTATTATTTAATATACTGTTCTGGTACTAAGAGAGCTGCACTTAGTACATTGACAATTTATTTATAGAATCATACCCAACATTTATTGGTATATGAGATTATTGTGTGAAGTATATTACAAATAATAGTTAACAGATATCATAACTAATTTAATGATATAGTTATAGTAGTGTATTTAGATACAATATTGATTACAAGAATATAGTCTATTAGTTGATCTTAGTCATTAAGAGGTTCAGTACATATTGTAGATTTTTTCATATTCGAAATACGTTCCTAAGTTTGAGTAAGTATAAAATAAGTATCTGATGAAAGCTCACTAGGTGGACTATTTTATTCTCTAGTGAGATGTCATCATGATAATTACTTACGGATAAAAGCTCAATAATGCCTTAACTATATTTGACCATTTCGGTTAAATTGGTCGGGAAGAATAAGTGAGTTATAAATCCCTAGAAATCTCGTCAGGTCCCTGAGGGCAGGTTTGTGAGGCAGATAAGAGACTTTGATAAAGAAAAGAAGCAGAGACATAAAAGCAGCTTTAAATGATATGAGGAAGAGGGATCTAATCAAGATAGTCTGCATTGAGAAGATAAGAGGATCGAAACAGCAGAACGTGAGAGATGAAGCAGCAAAATTTGCCAAGTAATAATAGAATAAGTGAAAGATTGATCAAAAGGAAGATTGAGAATAGGATTGAAAAGACTGAGAGGAAATTATTGTTACAACAAGTATATGGAAATTTGGCTGCGTATTTAAAATTGGAGGGACAGCCGAAGATTTCCAAGACACAAAGTGCTGATGCTAAAGCATGAATATAGAAACGCACAATGCGATCGTCATCCAGCCAAAATAAGTACCATCTTCTTACCAACTTTAAAATTACCAACTTTCACACTTAAAAAACGTCGGTACGACCTTTCATCGTTCCTGGTCACGTTATTTAATCAGACTTGCAAAAACAAATCATTATGCTTTCCGAAGAGTCATGTGGGTATCTCAAGTTTAAATGCATTCGTGGTTGGGAACGCTCACCGATTGACGGCTTCTCAAAAATGCTGATCCATTCAATAGCAAATAAACTCAATGTTTTGGTGCGATTTAAGTCGTCTTGCTTATTACGAAGGTTTCACTGACGAGGATACCTCACTTTTGGTTGAAATTTAAGGCGTTCAAAGTTTACCGGATATTCTCCCAATAAGATTGTTATGCTCGGATTCAGTTGCGCTCTGACATTACGCGCAACTACATCTCGTTAATAGATGGGGTTGCGAACTGGCATAAGTCAACAAATATCGTATTACGACAAATTATGTTAGTGTGTGATTGACTACGCTACTACGGGATGATAAGAGCTAATTTATATCTGTTCGGTTTTAAGCCAGACATTCTTTGTCAGAGTTTGCCAGTGTAGCAGTTAACCATGATGGTTACCTATTGACGAGTTATGAAGTATAATATTCTTTACTAACTATCTACTGTGCTGTCTAGGCACATCCGAAACCTCGCAGACCCTACTCATGTGCATAACTCTCTCATTAAGCAGGAACCTCTAGCATTTGTGTGCGTCTACATATTGCCCCTTACGCAATCCATTAATTACAAAACAACTAAGAAAGACATCACAGGAGTGAGACTAGAAAGTAGGTTCCAAACGATAAACGCACAAATGTATAACGTGTCAGAATAGGATTAATTACATGGATGATTTCAACAATATAAAATGAGATTCAGAACGAGAGGTAGATCGTCACGATGATAGACATTATTCACCTCTATTAACACCAATACCGACCAGTACACATTTAGTCAACAGTTACGAACTCTCTTAATATATCGTAATCATACATGCATCTCCCGATTAAAAACGTAAGACACATTAACTGTGAATGGTAATATATCATGGCCTCGAGGACATCGACGAGAACGAGAAATGTTCTATAGAGGACGACGTAGAGATAATTCTAACCAATTATAGCCTCGCGGTGAATCGATCTCATTCTCGGGTGATCATCTCATTTAACAAACCCATAATACAGGCGGCCGCAGTTACAAAATGTAATACTTACCCCGTATTAGCTCGAGGTCCCACTCTGAACAATAATAGACAAACACAGTCTTCGTGCTGCCGTGCATGTTTTGCTATTCGAATTATTAATGTGGCAATGATAGTTGCCAACTGAATGCTAATCTTATTTTTCAGTGAAGGCGGAAAGAAATCAGTGGTCTTAACCTGCGGAACATATTAACCAGAGGTAGGTTCTTGCAGTCAACGCGATGAACAGCCTATCTAATTTTTAACAGGGGATTAGTTAATGGATCCGTCGTCTCAGTGCTGAGGGATTCAGGATCCACAACGATTGGTGTACGACAGTCGCTGGTACATCCTAGCAGTGCAACGGGGGAATATGTCCGTTGCATGACTTTTGGGGGAACTATTGAGTTTTACCCCACAGCTATTATTCATGTTAACACACCTTTTTTCACAGGGGACGTAAAAGTATGTATGCTAAAAAAGCCTATAGCTGATCTGATGGTTGGTCGTATACACGGCAGTAAAGATTGTACTCCAGATGAGATTATAGAATGGGAGAAACATAACCTATGCACTGGAAACGCCGTGACGACTAGAGCGCAGACTCAACTCATGGAGAAAGTTGATGATAATAAAATGGATGCAGGCAACCAAGAGGAATTTGTAGTCAATTCACCTATTGACAGGGAAACATTTGCAACCAAACAAAAAGAGGATAAATCTTTAAAAAAAATTTTTAAGCTGGTTGATAAAGTTGACAATCTATCCTCAGGTAATAATAACAAACATTGTTTTGTTATTAAAAATGACATATTGATTAGATGTTTTAATGACGAATCACAAATGAAACTATCACTAGTTATGGTCCTTCATACTATATATAGACGGTAATTCTTCCAAACAATGTCACATGAACTCAAATTGTGCTGGACATATAGTGGGATATACTCGAACACGAATCTCGAGTAGTACTTGTCTTCAGTTCTTTTTTTTTTTTTGGCCAGGGTGTCAAGAGATATCTCGCAGTATGTACGTTCCTCACTTGCTGTGATCTTACATGCAAGAAGTGATGAATGCACTGTTGGAGCTTTTCACACGGAGCCTATTCAGGATTGCTGATATACTGTAGTAAGTCCGTTTGAAAGATGGCATAGATATTATGGGATCCATTGATACCATCGGCCAGAGTGACTATAGATTCGATCCTTAAGTGCATTTGATTTGTGCACACTGATGTCCAGAAAGCTATCCTTAAAGACACCACTACCAAGATGTAGCCGGATGCACTACATCTCATCTTTTCTAGAATAGAGGTTTCTGATAGAAACTTGTATCAGAACATAGGGTCACAGTTTATATCTGAAACATGAAGGGATAAGATTATGAAAACTGTTGGAACATTGATGAGGAATTTAAGTAGTAAATTATCATCCTATGAGTAATGGTGCGGTTGAAAGACTTAACCCGATACACTTAAGACAACTACGCTACATACGAGGTTAACTATGGCATAACGCACCCTCATTGAACTGAGGAACATGGAGCACTCCCCAGCTAGATTCTTAGAGAGAGCATTATCCGGGATGTCAGAACCGCCATGTCAACAGAAACAACTTGGGCTTTCTCTCCGCCTTTGAATTAGCTTTTGGTGCACCCCCAAGAGGTCCCTATGGGACAAAATAAAAGAACTTATTAATTTCGACGCGGAGATGACTCAGAGCACTCAGCTCCAAACTTACGAACATCATTTGGATTTAATCTTCTGAGAAGAAACATTATTGAGTCTTGCCATGATGGCAACAGCTTCTTCCTGAGGTATGCACAAAATGCTAAGGCTCGATCCTCTACAAAATAGGTCTCGTACGATTACGCCAATTATTCACCATGGGTGCGCCGCACCGTAGGCGCCTTATGTTGTGTACTCTCGCTCCACTAATAAACAATAAAATTAATAGATAATCCTTGGAATGGTCTCTTACAAAGTCATTGCATAAAACAATTTCCGTGCGAACGCATCTGACATATATAACGTACTTCAAGATATCAAGGGACCACAGAACCGAATATTCTCGATATTAAACATCGCTCTCAAGCCAATTTCATACTCACGTCCTGAACACTTCTACAAGAGTTCACATGTATTTAGTAACCACTGTAACAAGACATGCGACCACCACAGTATCGCTAAACAATGTATTCATAATTTCTACATCTTATCCGTCACTCCAGGAAAGAACGAATCTTGTCTTTTCATGAGGTAACACAAGCGTTACCGATTACCCCTACGTACCACCTCGACAGTATCCACGTATTATATCCAACCTACTGAAATCATGAGGCGGGATGTATCCATCTCTTCAACGGTTACACCGCAACAGCGTCTACAGATTGCTAATCTATTTACAAGTCTTATCCAGATGTATTGACCCGACGTACCGCTTGGTTCGCATCTTAGGCTTGATGTCCTGGGCTCATGAAATTACGCTCACCACATTGCGTTGTTTCAACATATCGTCGTGGATACATGCACTTTGTTCATGTTCATTTTACACTTTACTGTGCATGTGTTTACACTACTCTGAGAATTTGATCAGATGTTGTCTTTTTCGGGATATTCCATTGAGTCACTCAGTCTAAATTCGCCTATTCTCTTCTGCCATTTTGTAATTGTTCCGGAAGATAAGGACACAAAACATTCAGACTATGTGTATGATTTTATAGAATAATATTAAATGCTAAGAACTATAGTGACAGCCGAACCACATCCACTTATCGATACGGAGCTACTTACTGCGCACGGCTATCCAATGAACGCAACTTTATTTAGTTTAAGATAGACTTTAACTAAAGGTTATTGGGGCAGATACCGTAATGGTGTTTACTACCGAAAGGCTAAAGTACTTACACGCATTTTTCAAACTCCACAAGGTCGTAGATACCAGTGGAATGTGATGCCTTTTTGGGCTGTTTAATGCTGCCAGCTTCCTTCATTCGCCTGATGCGGACAAAATTTTATCAGTAGGTTAGTCCAGACGTTATCTTAAGAATTATATTTGACGGGACTGATAGTTGCTTGTTTTAGTTCGTCGTTTGATGGAAACATGTTTCGGGAACTTTAGATATGTTTTCGCGACACTCCTAGGATTATTCAAAAAAAAAAAAAAATCTAAAATTATCATCTAATCCTGGAAAGTACAAAGGTGCAAATCGCGTGTAATGAGATAACCTTTTTGGGACTTATCATTGGATCGGGATATATCCGAACGTTACCTAGTACAGTCTCCAAAATTCTAAACATAGCAGTTCCTCAGACGAAGAAACAGGTCAGGAGTTTGTTAGGACTTGTTCAATATTACAGTAGATTCATACCAAACTTGTCATCCATCACGGCTGTATTGTCTTCATTGTTAAAAAAAGACATGCCGGTGAAGGTGACATGGACTGGTACATGCAATGAAACTTTCAACCAAATTATAAATTTGTTCTCGCATGAACCAATTTTAAGACTTCCCGATGCTTCCAAAAGATTTTTCTTACGAACAGATGCTAGTAACTACGGCATTGGTGCATGCCTGCTCCAGAACCATGATGGCATTCTACATCCTTACTTATATATTTCAAGAAAGCTAAAGCCGGCAGAAACAAAGTAGTTCAGTACAGTGCGACAAGGAAACTGGTTTTTATCTGTGATATGTGTGCAATAAACTAAACTTGAAAAAAGTTCTTACTTGGTGCTCCCTTCACACCATACAGACGGGACCAACGTGCTGTAGCATACTCTTGCGTCGAAATCTTAATCATAATCTTTGGAGCCAAGTAAAACTCGCCCAGATATTCAATCATCCTACAGCCATTTGAATTCTCCATTGAACATAAGTTCCGGCACTGAAAAGCAAATTGTGGCTAGATGCGTTGTCAACAGTAATCCTATTGACGACGACATAATCAAAACATTAACACTTCCTAAAACATATTGGATCGAAAAACTATAAAGGATACTAACCTTGCCTTCAATTTATAACTTTTATCCTACACTATATGCATCCACAAGAATGGATTGAACTACACAGACATAATCAATTGGTATATCTTCAGTATTGACGAATTCTTAAACTTCGTATCTAGTTGTCTCATACTTGGTTATCGAGGAAATATTCGTATTGCGATGATTGTAGACATTTCATGGCAACCTAATATCTGACGACAAGTGAACTTATTATTCCTAGGTGCACTTAATCTATAAGAGGATCGGATTAAAGTGATAAGTTGATGTCTCCACGTAATAGGAAAGTGGTTTGATTGGTATTTATGCCTAAAGCGCAATTTATTGGGATCAAGTGTACAGATGTTATCATGTTATCCTAAAGGGTAGGGGGGTTGGTTGTGATTTAGTTGTAACTTATCTTCTTAATATGAATTGGTTGTTTTAGATGAAAATGGAAGATGTGAGAATTTTTTTAATTGGGTAGGGAGTTATGGATGTACGAGTATAAAGGGGGAGACAATTATGAAAAGAGAAAGTAAATCGTCACACAAGGTATTTTTTTTGGGGGAATATAAATTTTGGAATCAGTACCGTTAGAGTAGTTGTAGATAATTATGGTAAGGTTAGATAACTGATTATATGGAAGGGTTGGAGTAAGCCCTTAGGATATTACAAGTGTGTTAGGTTGTTTTGGATTATGTTCTATTTAGGTAGTGTCACTTATTTGTGCTTTTCTAGGTATGAATAATTTTGGAGGATTATGGTGATGGTTAGTTATCTGAAGTAATTAGGTATCTCTTAGATTAAATCAGGGAAAAAATAAGTTAGTAAATGGGTAGGGAGAGTTATTGAAGTGATGGGAAATCCTCCATGAACGCCGACCTTACTTTTGATTTAGGAGTCTCTGTCTCTTCACTATTAAACATTGGTAGATGTTGGGAGTTGAGTTGAGTTGGTATAATTTTATTGTATAATTGATTTAAATTGTGAGGAGAAGTATAGATGAATATTGAGTAGAGTAGGTTGTGTTGAGGTATGTACCGATGTAAGATGTGGGTTTTATTGGAGTTTTAAACATCGTCAAGGGGGTTTTATCACATGTTGGAGGATAGTGTGTGTGTGTTTGTTGTTTTGTGAAGTAAATTGGGTGAGTCGGTGTAGATCTGTGTGGGTAATTGTATCGTAGCGAGGTTTTTTCCTCGGTTAAAAAGGAGCTGTTTTGTGGAATTCGTTAGTGTATTGATGGTGTATTAGGTTGTCGGAAGTCTGCTTTGGTTGTTAGACGTGCAGTATGAGAATAGAAAAAAATCTAAGGCCATGTGTAATATATTGCGTTAGAGGGATGTCAAATTACTGACGTTCCATACTCGATTGTAGGGTCTAGTTGACGTTTGTTGTATAGTGAAGTTTTGGATGGTTAGGTATGAGAGAGTCGGTAACTTTAAGTATTTGATGAAGTGTTTACCCTTATGTTTACTATGTTTTTGTGACCGCCCAGATGCTGAATAGACTGCGTTTGTGGAGAGGGGGTTCCCAATTTCAAATGCGTATTGGATGTTTTCAAGGAGTTATAGGGTGATATGCATTGTTTGGTGTGATCAGAGTTGAGTCCTGGAAAATTTGATATGAGATGTTATGTTAGTGGGGGGAGCGGAGGGTACGTCTATGCTTAGAGTAGATGGGGATTATCTGAGGTTTAATGGAGATAGAGGATACTTGTTTGGTGGGTTAGCATTATGTATATAGGTTCAGTAAAATGAGTAGATCACTGGATTACGCAGGTAGACATGTAGTAAATTGTGTTGCGTAGTTTGTGTAAGTAGCTAGTGTTGATGTTAAAATATGCTATACTGCATATATGTGATCCTTAGAAAGTTGTTTTAGGGGATTATGACACATAAGTGAGATGCTATCTGTTGTTATTATGTATTTAATTTGAATGATAGTTATATTGGGGGAGAGTTTAAGTGTAAGGAATATAGATGAATGCCTTATCCTGTTTGGGTGTTTTATTGTTTATTTTATTGTAAGTTTGATTGAGGGAGGATAATGATTGTAGGAATGGGAAATGAAATGTATTCACTTTGCGTTGGAGGGTTTCGGAATCTGCTCCACCCCCGCAATTCGTCTTAGGTCGCTTCATCGAAGATGCACGTTGTTGCACTATCTCTGAGATTGGGGAAGAAGAATTGGTTATCAATGGATATTATAGAGTATATGGAAGTAATATAGTTTATGATTGTTTTAATATTTGTGGGTGTGTATGTGAACTGTATTGAGGGAGTAAAGAGTTTATAACCATAGTTTTTAGTGTGGAGAAATAGGTGTAATTTATTGAGATGTTTTTACAGTAATAGGATGGGTTGGAGTGTAAGAGGGGACGTGGTATAGGATTGTGTAGAAATTGATAAACGTGTTGGTAGTAAAAATTAGGGGAGCTTTATACGGCCTGGTTTTGAGAATTGGCACTTGTTATGATATGTGCACACATTCATATTTTGGGGTGATAGTGAAATAGTGGAATGATATTAGTTTTTTAAGGATTTTGGTGAAGGTTAGGAATGATGAGGTAGGGATGATGGGTAGTATAATTAGACCTTTGTGTAGTAGTGTGAGATAAGTTACCATTTGGACCAAAGGAAGTGTGTATGAAGTGTTGATAGATATTTAGGGTATAATGGAAAATTGCAGTTTTAAAGGAAATTAGAGAATTGTTGAGCCTAGGCTTGAAGAGGATAGAGATATTTGGTTAGAATGGTAAGGGAGTGTTCGATTTGGAAGACTTGTAAGGGTGGTGATTGGAACTATTTGAAACATGGGGATTGTAGGTAATGTTTTAGGGTTTATTATTAGTGATATATTTGATTGGTAATTGTTGTTTATGGAATAATGTGTAGAATTGTTTAAATATTGTTACTGTGTTGTGTTATGTTGGATGATTAGTATTTTGTATGTGATTAGTTGTCCTGGGTTATTGGAATTACCTGACTGTCGTGGATGATGTATTAGGGGAATTGTGTTTATAGGTTTTACCTGTGTTGGGTTTTTTTTTTATTTTTTGTTGAAGGTATAGCATTATTTGTTTTGTAGATAGTAAATACGTAGATGTTTGTTATTTGACATTTAGTTTTATTTGTTCCTTAGTTTGTTTATTTATTTAGGTAGAAAATTATTGTTAAGGTTGAGTCATTGTGCTTAGATTATCGTGTTATGATATTTTTTGTAAGAAAAAAATGTTTAGATTGATTAGTTGCTAGTTTTTTATTTAATCATTTTTTTATGTTATTGCCTTTCACCCACCATTATTTGTTTAAATTTTGTTAGTTAATTGTGGTTAATTTTAATTTGCTATTATATAAATTTGATTTTTTTGTTTTTTTTGTTTTTTGAATCGAATTGTAACGCTGTAATTGGCTTTTGGGTTAACAATTAGGTAGTATAGTATTATAGTTTATAGGAGATTGAGGGAGAAATGAATAATGGCGTACCTTAGACTATTATGCTTTAAGCAAGCAAAAGCTCTTACAGATAGGCTCCTGAGGAATGCAGAAAAGATTATGGCACTTGCAGAATATAAGAAAGCTAAGAAATAGAGAAAGCTAGATAAATGATGAAGTGTATAGAAACTTTACGTTTTGGAAAATTGTTTGAAATTTCGTGCCAGATCAAAAAAGGATTGAGGCTGAGGAGGACAGAAAAGAAAGAGGAAATTATAGCTGAGGGATAAGAGGAAGAAAACATGGAGTTAGCTCCGCTTGAATTAGGAGCTTGAACAGATTTCTAGCGAGAAGGCAGCAACAGAGCAGAAGGTAGAGGGCGAAGATAGACTTAAAAAAGGAAATGAAGAATGAAAATGAGTAATGTAGCTGAAAAAGAACGAAGGTAAAACAAAAGAAATGCAGAAAGAAGATTATTAGCTGACAAAGACCCCAACCAAAAAAAAAAACGACTTCAGCTTGAGATGGGAACTGAGATATGGAAAGATTAAACGACTGCAATGATCTGGAAATTAGCAGAGTAGAATATGAGAGACTATAGGTTATAACTCAGGAATGCTAATAGTCTCAGTAGACTTTTGAAAGCCAAACTTACATCAGACATTGATTAATTTTAAGGAAATTCACCTTAAATTTACAAAGATTAAATGTACCCCGTCTGGGGAGGAATGACGATGTATATTCTTCACTGGATTTAGTGTTTTGTGGTGGGTCCACTTGTACGTGTGTATTTTAACGTGGATTGATAAGCTCTATTAATGTCATATTTTATCCGATTACTTACAGGGGACGCATAGCAGTTTATCCATTCTCAACCAGCATTGAGTGAGAAAAAGATAGACTATAATGCTCTTAGTGCGGCACTTCTGCAAAATTCAAATTGACTAGAAAGGACCAATATCGATCAGATTTCATACATTACTTCCTCAATTAGCCAGAAATTTAGTAGTATGTTTTCTGTCTACAACTACGACTAATCATTAGAAAGATGGACTCGAATTTTCCAAAATTGATAAATAAGTCGTTATGAAGGTCTGCTTCGATTTACTGCTCTGCGCGATAAGGTACTTTCGTCTGTAAATCTACATTTCTGCATTTTTACACGAACGAAACCTTTATCTATTGAAAGACTTAGCAACATGCATGCTAATAATTTTTGCAACTGTCATGCTCCCAAAGGATCTAAGTATGATCGAGATTAAGAAGCGCTCATTGCCTGTTGCTCCTTTTGCAGCACTACTCGCAAACAAATGTTTCACGCAAAACGTTCTTTTTGATGCTGTACAGTTATGTCAAAGAAGGAAATAATGTGTACGCAATTTTAACAATGGTAATTTTTTCAAAGGGAAGCAATTTTCAACAATCTGCCTCCATTTTATGTTTCTTGGAACCAGGCTTCTCAGATTCGCGAGATTTGGTAACTATAATTTTAAAAAATAATCAAGGACTATTATAATAAAACAAATCTTGGAGATCAAGAATCTCAGGGGTCAGCATAACAACAATTTTTTGGAAATAAACCATTTAGCCAACATCATAACGATAATTATACAAATTTTCGGATATATCCAAATTTTAAACTCTAGCAGAAACTACAATTATGGCAATTTTTAATGACAAAAATACTAGAAAATACGATCTCGCGTCGGACGAGAGAGATAGATCGTGGAGTAATACTCGAAATAGACATATTGCTTAATGTCGTTATTTTAGTGATACACAGGCTAACATTGAACAGGGTGGTAGTATAGAGTAGACTGACATCATAATGATATAGTGTGTTCTACTTGATTTTACCAAGTGTCATAAGAGTGTTCAGAAGATGATTATCTTTTCCTGCCAGGGTCGCGATACACGACGCTGCGTATGCGGGACATACCTATACCTAGTTACCTAGCAGTACTGTGACAGGCTCATCTGCCATGACGTAGATACGCACCAGAGGCAGGAAGAGTTCTCTTAAGTTAAACAAGGTGGATTTGTCAACAATGATTATCATGACGCTCTCTCCTATCTGACTCAGAGTTGCTAGCACAGTCCGAAGCGTCCCGAGCATTCGCTGGATCTAAACCCAAGTTGTTGCACGGACCGGGTGTGATGTGTCAAGTGGTGTTGTAAACGTTTTGGTGGCACAATTGAAACATTTGCAACTGCTATTATTGATCTTAATCACCATTTTTATCAGGAAGATGCATAAGCTTGATCTCCTCTCAGATCAATTGTGATTTACTACTTGGGGTTTCCCCGCATTACCCCCCCATTGCGTATTTTAAAGGGGGGGGAGTGTTACACAACAGCAAATGCCTGAATGAAGAGTCGACATATTTCAAATGCAAATGCGAGTAGTGATCTAGAGCGAACGCTACTAATATAGATCGCACTGATACACCTATATGGGAGAATTACTACAGTTCATACCACTTGTGGTGATGATGCTCCTATTTCACGGGAGTTGTTTGCAACATTGCAAAAGAATGATGATTCATTAAAAAAAATTTTATCAGTAATTGTGAACAAAAAAATAAATACCAGCAACAGAACATTTCAAAGATCTAGTACATGATGTTTAGTGACTTAAAAAATGGCATTTTGTGGTTAGAGTCAATACAGAGAAAAGGATTCCATCCTTATGTTTTCTCCGGAGATTTATAGTCTCCATCACTGTTATGGATGATCATCGTATATTACGATGCATGGGCGCATGTACCCTACGCAATGTGACGGGCCATATGGTTTTTTTTTCCGCGTAACCTGTAAAAATCCATGATTGCTATGGGTCGGCATTCTTATCCTAACTAGGCGCAGGCGAAAAAAAAGGACATCACTCTCCTAATCGTGATCGGTGTCTGTGTTTTGATTATAGTATTCAAGAAAGTTAAGGTACGGGAGTCCATTTCATTTGCGGCTCCCTAAATACAAGGCTGCGGACATGCCCGATTAGTACCATTGGATAAAATTGGCCTATATAGACACTATATTGGTCCTATGCTTCCTCAGATCTGCCTAAGAGAGTCATAACGGTATTACGCATGCATAGTTCTTAACCGTGCATTGATATGTGCACTCGCTTGGCCTTGAAAGCTGTTCTACCTCACGAATAACCCACATCATCTGCCGCAGTAGTAGCAGAGGCACTATGATGATAACCTTTACCACGCAAAATGGTTTTTCACTCCATCGGAAAATCTTGTATTGAATCGCATGGGTTATTCTGAGTTATACACATGATTCTTGCTTCCAATGGTCTCCAGTTATGAAAGAACATTTAGGTAAATAGACCAGATCTCTAAGTTCTTATTTATCATCTCCTGATGTCTCAAATCAGGGTTAATTAGGAGAGTCGATACCGAAACAATAGAGACACTACAAGCAGTTAGTTAGTGCGTAAGATAAACTCAAGACCACACCCACAATACTGTTGTATCGGCGGACATACCCCGTTTGTGGGGGGGCGTCTTTGCGTAACGCACAGTAGTCTCTCAAAACTGAGCAAGCCAACGGGGTTTTCAACACGCATTTTCAACACATAGTTTTTCGTGCAATAGAGCGCGGCGCCACACCGCGTTGATTTCCGAGTGGCTGGTCGGTTACATCACAGCGTCCTTATTGGTTGAACGAGAATATTGAAGAGATGAACACTCAACTCCTCTTATGAGTGTATTGTGAATCTCTCCTACTGACAAAACGTAGAATAATAGATGCTTGGTATGACTAGACTTCCATGTGCATTCCATCCGAACAGAGTCCCCAAGCTAATCTGAAAAAAGCATTCAGTCTATTTGCAAAACTAATTTATAGAGGTACGTCTTCGCCTAGCTCTCATAGTCCTGCTCGAGATGGACAGCTTGTCAGTAAGAGACTCTCCCTAGGCTGCATAATAGATCGTCCTTTACATATACCTGGGAGAGAGTGGTCGCATATTTCAGGTATCATCCTCAGTGAATAGTTATGCCGATAGTCGAGCTACACTCGGAGAGATGATGTTCAATGGACTAAACATAAAACTCATTCCACATTAAATATGTTGAAGGAATATTACTACACGTCTCTGAGTATTCTACAATCAGTGTTCCAAGCAACTGACGATCCTACATCCTACTAGTATTTACAACACATCTATATTCTAGTTTGTACGTCTAGCACAGAAGAGGAATCTTCTTTCTCGATCGATGATTGTACAATACCAATACCTGTTGATACCTAGCTCCAATTCCACTGAGAATGGATTGATGTTTACTATCGCCATATCCCTACATTACTTCGAGAGTGAATACGAACGACCATTGCAATTCATAACTTATATTCGAGACACTTGCGGTATTGAGATTGTCACATCACTGACATCCCAAGTCATACGTCAGTCATCCAGTGTCATGACATTTTCTGGAGCTGACGACATAGACGGAGTTAGGTCGGCTTAAAGCCCATATCTATTCCTTTACCTTCTGTCGATGAGGTTGGATAAGGAATCTCCCGCTCGTCTGGAGATGCTCCGCATGTTAATATATATTGAACCATGGGTTCATCACCATATTTTCTTCTATAGTTGAGAATGTTATCATCTAGTGTAAGCAAGGACAACAATAGTGGGTATCGAAGGTGCGTTTGCTGTAGATTACAGGAAATTCTAATACAAAGTGTAATAATTCAGGATGCGGATATACCATTACTCGCTTTAGTACGACACTTGATTAGAGAAATGGGCATCTCATGTGCTCACATTTCTAGTCCTCATAGGAAATAGTGACCTTTCAATGGGTGTTATAGGCAAGATGCCCATATTATTAACTGCTAAAGCAAATAGCCATTCACGCTTGTCTCGACGCCTCTGGGTCTTTTTCGATAATGGTAAGTTTCCTATGCCATTCGTCTATTGAGGAGTGACGCCAGCTATCCTTTTGTAGCATGATCACGCCGTCATATTGTCTAGATCGTTCTCCGATGGTTCATTTACTTTATCCCATACAGATTTGGTGACATCTGTCTGGGATTTCACATAGAACTATCATGAGAGGGCATGAAACACTATTTGTAGTGGTTTTTTACGCGAAGTATTTGTTATCTGCTTCTACATTGCGGTGAGTTATGACTTGAACTGGCGATCAAGGTCCTGTTCAAAGGATTTTGTCGGTGTTTCGTTGGGCTCGAGACATCTGTTTCATTAACGGTCATTGCTCCTATGAGGTCGCGGTTTACGTGAGTGTATGAACACCTGCAGAGAAGTATACGTCTCTACATGGTAAACTATTGTTCTCAGCACAGCTCCTAAGAGACAAAAAAACAATTGGATCTGGTTCTGCTCTTAGGAGCTAATACAGTTGCTATTGCTAAATTCACGTCCTATTTGATTGAAATATAACTGCCTCCTCTTTCTTCGGTCTATCTGAATGAAAGGAACAACACTCTATGTATAAGTGTGCCAGGTATCATCATAGAACGTGTCTCTTTGTGATCCTATATAAAAACAATTCTTTTTAAACTCGCAAGATTCGTTTTTAGGTTGCCTGACAACTCGGTCTCACCTTTGTATCTTCGCTAGTGAATGCCATTCTTCTACGCTATCGCTGGCATGTTACTGGCTGGAATAGTCGGTATCGAGGCACCTTATTTCCAGAGTTATGTACGCAATCTAACTAGCGGTCTCTCGTCATTCGACTTTGCTAGCAGATTGATCCAGTATTCGGACGTTCTAGAGAGTGAATGAGCTCACATTGCTACTATGCTCCTGGTCAATCACAAAAACTGGATGTTACTAGAGTCTCCTCGGGATCTACACTTTGTGTGGAATCCGACCTGAAAGCTTCTTAGTACAGCACTGAACACAGGAAGCTGCTAAGACAGTCATCAAAGTCAGCGCGTTCACTGCTTAGTGCGCTTCACACCGTGTCCAGAAAAGACGAGTACGAGCTCAGTCATCCTGGAGTACTGACATCAGTCTGAGTTTGACAGGACATGTGTCTATTCAAGATGCCCTAGTGACATAGTCGTAATCGAGTCTAACCACTTCCGAGAGGGTGCGAAACTTGTGACCTGTAACAGATAAGCTAGGATCGAGTAGCTTTGTTCGATGGTCACTTCTAGCATGCTACTACTTCTAGATGGTAAACTGGAGAACTGTTATGTGTAGTTCTGGCAGTGATTCGCTAATATATATAACTTTCCGATATACTTACGTAGATATTTTGAATCATTATGTCGCGGTTGGCAAAGTAGAACGTGTTGTTACGTACGGTTCAACAGTTGATATCTCCAAACTGGTAACGTTTTTTTTGAGTATGGAAATCATGGAAGAGTGACGCCAAAGAAGACAATTCACTATCCTACGGGTAGTATTGCGTGATGTACTCCGATAAGATTGCAGCCACTAATCATTCTACAGCACTGCGTTCGTATCGCGGATATTTCAGACTCCTTAGGAGACAATTGATCAATTATCTTGTCGATCTTATACTAGTTCTAGAAAGAATATTACAATGAGGTGAAATTGAATGCACTTAGGCATTTTATTTAGTAATTAGTTGATTTGTTCATAAATTCGGCTAGGTCTATTAGATTAGCTATAATTCATCTCGCTTACACAATTTGATTGCATATAAATCACACATCTATCGTAACTTTATGTAGTGTCTCGCAATAGTCGTGCAAATTCGACGGTATCGCCATCAGGGTATCATGTGTGCTCGGCATCGCTTTGTGATAACTAGTCTAAACTACTAAGTGCGTTTAGGGAAATACGTAGCAGTGCGTTGCTTCTTAAATAGTGTCTTAATTATGCCTATTGTGATCACATTTGTTGCCTCTGTATGTAGATCTTAAAATTTTCGTGTTTATGATGATTCTTTTAACATTAAGATCATCATGAGGGAGTCGCTTGCTCGTTCGGGGAACTTGTTCGAATTCTAAAGGTGAGTTGAAGTATCATATGTTCACTGAAAGTCCTCCGTTAGAGATAAAATTTGGTAGGAATCACGCTTATTATCATCATTTTTTTAAATGGTTTTATTTCATTTTCGGATTTTAAAATTCTTTTACTTCGAAATATTACACTGGGCGGCAGTTCGTACTCGCGATGTAGGATCGATGGTGCAAGCTGTGTGCTCGTTCTGAATGCCTAGGGGGTACTATCGGGGTTAGCGGCTTATGATCTTGTTTTCAGTGTGTAGACTCAGTGTCTTTTCTTAATAACGATATAAGTTGTACTGAGTCATAATCTTGTTGTAGTTCTTGTGACAGCCAACTCTCATCGAGTAATTAGTTCACGGAAAAAATATCTCGATAGCAATTATTTTTTTGCTAAAGGGGAGGTGCTCAAATCCGGAGCTAGTTATGTAAATGTGTACTTACTTGTACGGGTGCGTCAGGACCACCTTCTTTAGTCCTGCATACTCTCATTGTACGCACAGTTTTATATAGTTTACTGCATTTATTTGGGCGTTTTCGATTGTAAGATTCACGCATGTGCTCACGTGCAAAAACTGCAGGGTGAGTTGCTTACCTGGACGTACGTGCTACGTATTCTCTGGTGGAAGTAGAAGCTTCGTCGTCATGAGATTCAGCACGCATGCTCTTGTACGTTATATATGTCGCTGGATAGCTTTGTTCGCTCCGGCCTAGCCCTCTCGCACTTGTCGACTTAGCCATCAGTTGTTAGATCGTATCTGATGGGAGTTCTTCATGTGTGCCAACGTCAATAGCTGGAAGATATAAAGTATAGTGTCTGCCCCTCGAAGTTTCCTTTAGTATGGCATGTCCACTTGTTAGTGTGCAGAGCTGATGTGGATCGTAGTGTCGTTCACGTGCATTATGTGAAGGATCATGCTCGGCATAGAAACGTTGATGTCAATTCATGTCTAGATGGGGGCCTTTCGACACAAGCACTTCGGCTACGATAGTCTCTGATTCTTAACTACTGACTTAGCATCTGTAGGAGGGAGAATTACTCACTCCAGAAATCAAGTCCAGTGGAACTTCCTATGCTGTCTACATGGAAACTTGAATAGTGCTTCCTAGCTACAATGCCCAGTGGCAATTAGACATGGGGTGGTTAGTCGAGAAAAGCAAGGTGAAGGAGGTTTAATGAACCTTCTCGAGAGTAGTCACAACTGAATCTCCTAACCGGTTATCGTATTACATGTTCATATGACTTTGTTTTGAAAACTACTATACTTACTATATGACGCAATCGAGATGTATGGCCGAAGAATACTGTGCTTGGATTATGCGCAAAATATGAGCTATGAAGAAATTTGATGCCTGGCTGCGTATTGAATAGAATCGATTTACGTTACCATACTGATTACGTCCTTGACAGAAAAGGTCAATAGACTTGAATGAGCAGAATATGGTCCCTGTCTAGATAAACAACGCTATCTGTGATCCTTAAGTCACCGTGTCAGAGGCTTTTGGGACTAGGTTCTGAGACAAGCTACAGCGAAGTTTGCGAAGGTTCTCATGTGTCAACATGAGTTGACGATATGATTTTTGAGAGCCTTAGATGTCGATGTTAATCTTGTCCACGTTCTTAAGCAGCTCTGCTGTGTAAGATATCAAATATCCGTGCGTGGACCTGTACATCTCATCCCTACTGTTGAACCCGGTTAAAGTGTCTAGTTCCTTGAGAAATATTTCTGTCGCGGGCAGCTACTAGTGCACCTATTACTAGTTCGCTACATCTAATCATGGCTATGGATATTCACGTAAATATGTGCGCTTCTCACCCGCTCCACAATGACTATGCATCGATTGTTTACAACACTAAAGAGTGACTAGGGCGGCTAGTTGGGCTATGAGAGTGTCCTTCCGTCTCATTCTGCTTCAAATCCGAGAAAGAGGTCAACGATTATATGCCATGGCACAGTCACAGAACACCAATATAAGGGGGTGATAAGGCCCATCTCAAGCACCTGGTTCCTACAGGTTGCAGGAACTACTAATTGGTTGTGTTCCTGCCCTTCCTTTCCAGCTCGGCGATACATCAATCCATTTTTCACAAAGAAGTCTCCCTTGGTAGGTGGGTTGTGTGTCCTATGTAATTTTTTTTAACAGGGCGCCATTGAGGAATCTTCCGTTTGGGCCCTCTTCAATTCCTCGGGGAGGATATTGGTAGGAGGTTCCTGCTCTGCGTCTTTTTTTTGACTGTCCTCTAGTCTGTACGGCCGCCATGACTAGTGGTTGAGTAGGTTCTCCAAGGAACACATATCTGCATCCCAAGATAAAAGAGTAGATTGGTTATTCCATTATGGCTGCACGAATCTCTCCTGTCACGTAACGAGATTCCACTCTGATAAGTGCAATGGGCAGTGTCATGGGTGCAACATCCTTCGTCGGACCTTGGATGTCGACACTCTTTTCTGTTATCTGGTCAGGGGTGACTAGAGATGCCCTGACCACCGCATCGAAAGCAAGTCCTGTGTCATAAAGGCACTCCACAGATTGTCCGTTTACGAGGACTGATTCGATGACGGGAGGATGAGAAACGTTTCCGGTCCTCTGTTCCTTTCGGGGTGACGATTTTGTCTGCAGACAGGCAGCATGTTGGGGAGGAGGTCTGCGTTTGCACTCATTAGTGTTGTGATTGTTCAAGCGACAGTACTTGCACCATTTATCTCCCTGTCTCTGGTGTGGCGCAGCATTTTTCTTGTTTTGCTCTTTGTAGTTATCTTGTTTTGCGTGCTGTTTATGCGAGATGTGGGGTCCTTTGCTTTGTTGGTCTGGTTGGGAGCGAGCAGGATGCTTTGGCGCCTGATTCGAAAACTTCTTTCTGGCTCCTTGAGACTCCATGAGAGCATTTTGGAATCGCTCTGCCAGTGTAAGAATATTTTCTAACCGGTCAGCGCCGTTTTCAGTGAGAAATCTACGCATTTCCACCGACATAGACTCTTTTAGTTGCTCTATCACAATCAGCTCCTTCAACCCGTCATAGTTCTCGGTAAAGTTTCCCAGTGTACACCACTTCACTAAGTGGTCCCCAATACGGGCTGCGAACTGTGAGAAAGTCTCTCCTGCCTCCTTCCTAGAACCTCGAAATTTTGTTCTGTAAGCCTCTGAATGAAGGTCGTACCTCACCAAGAGAGCTTTTTTCAATGCCTGATAGTCATCTTGCTCTCCGGCCGGAAGTTTATTAAAAACTTCGTAGGCGGCTCCTCTTAGGCCCTGGGAAAGTTTCAAGTTCCACTTCCGTTCTTCAAGTCCAAACCCTGTTGCAAAGCGTTCAAAGTGGTCTAAAAAGGCGTCCATGGTATCGTTCCTTTCTGAAAAAGGTTCCAGCGGAAAGTTCATGGCATTGGGTGGCGCAGGTTGCAAAGTAGGCACACCATCTGAGCGGGGTGAGTACCCTCCATCAAAGTTGGAAGCCGCTGCACTTTTTGCCAGCTCCATCTGATTGGTCTGTCCCTGGATTTCCAGTTGCTTCATGTTAAGTGCATGCTCTGCTGCGGCTTTCTCTTTACGCTCCGCTGCTTCTGCTGCTTATTTCCGCTCCGCTGCTTCTGCTGCGGCTTTCCGCTCCGCTGCTTCTGCTGCGGCTTTCCGCTCCGCTGCGTCTGCTGCGGCTTTCTGCTCCGCTGCTTCTGCTGCGGCTTTCCCTTTACGCTCCGCTGCTTCTGCTGCGGCCTTCTCCTTCTCCATTGCAAGTTTCTGCACTTCCGCCTCTCTTGCATGGAGTTTATCAGTCTCCTCACTCACAAATTTCATCAGATCTTTTCCACTTAACCCGTATTCACGCCCTGCCTCCATTAAACTAGTTCTAATTTTTGCGGCATCTGCCATGATATGCAGTACGGGTTCGCGAAGGGAAAAATTGGCAGTGACCTCCAAACAAAATTGTTTAGACTCGCACAAGTAATTATCTCTTTAAAACCAGCTAGGTTTAAATTAGTAATGTAGTTCAAATAGTTCTTAAAAAATCACTCACTCAGCGTATTCTGAAAAATTATATAACAGATTATCTCGAAGTTTCTATGAAGAATTTGCAAAAAAAAATTATGATAAAAATTTTCCCAGCAGTTACAGAAAAAGAAAAAAAAATCAGTTCCCTACAGTATCCTCTGTTCTCAAAAAGTGTTTACTCTGTCCGTTTGATACTTAATTTAAAAAGTATCACTCGTGCTTTAAAGATATAAATTATCCCCCCTATGAAATAGACAAATTATAGTAAGAGTCAGTCTAGAAGGTAATCCCTCAAAATGCCAACAAATTTTGCAATTATCGCAACTGTATAGCAGGGATGAAAATGTGATTTTTCACACTTCTAAGTCCGGGTTCACTAATCCCAAGACGAGTCCCCAATTGTCGTGTGGTGTGTACTGGGGCAACTACGACAGTAGTTTTTGCCAGGAATAGTCTATGAGATATTAGGTATAAGGTCTCTAGAAATTGGCTCGTTAAGAAAGAATAAAGACCTATTCGAGATAGGGACAGGAAGACGGGAATGCGAATGCTTTCCACTGGACAGTGTTTCTAATTAATTATGGAAAGAGTTCTGTTTCCCCACGACCTTAGCTTCTGCCCTTAGATCCCGTAAAGAAAAAGCCCCCAACCTCATCTGAGTAGAGACATGTTCCTATAAGTGAATATGTAACACCGACAGCACGAGTGATACATTAACA
The DNA here is from genome assembly GCA_024509875.1 of Oreohelix idahoensis. Taxonomy (NCBI): domain Eukaryota; kingdom Metazoa; phylum Mollusca; class Gastropoda; order Stylommatophora; family Oreohelicidae; genus Oreohelix; species Oreohelix idahoensis. Next base: position 109,823 of record JAMPIV010018535.1, read on the forward strand.
AACTAGATAATGATCAAACGATTATTGGGTTTATTAATTAAATATCCACACATATAGGGTTAGTAATGGTTAGAGCGTGATGATGGTAAAAGACGATTCACACAAAACACACAGATGAGATAATAAAATTGCAGTTAATTAAGTAGTAGTTAATTAAGAATGAACTGGTGCAAAGCGAAATGATGATGATGTGATATGATACGTGTTACCAAAATGGTGAGTACTCTACACAGTCCATGTGTCTCTAAATGCTTCGCATTGATATGACGATTCACATGTATGCATACACTGTCCCAAGTTGTTATACGTTATGTCGAGTGGGGTATCTCTAAGCCGAGGACGTTCTGATGAAAACTGTTGTCGGACTGAGAACGTTGACGAGATATATATATATTCCATTCCTTCACTGTTTGAGTATATCTCTGTAGTGTTGATCAACAGTTAATAGCTGTCATATGAACAAAAGGTCTGTTGTCTAATCTCCCGAGGGTACTGGCCAGACTGGATATCTTCACGAAATGTTAGTGATATGTAGACTCATAACCTTGCGTATGTAGTCGTGATTCATAAAATATACTTTAGAGTCTGCTTCATAGAATGCGCTTTAGAGTGTGTTGCACTTGGTATAAATATGAGATTCCACTTTTGAGCTCTTTAGCTTGACTTCAGATAATAATGATCTTTCGAGTGATTTGAATTTATGATGACTCTGTATTGAACTTGTGATAACGATGTATTGAACTTGTGAGCAAGCAGTATATGGGTGACGAAAAATGCTGCGTCAACCTTCTGACTTGTGGGTGAGACAATATTCCTTTTTAATTGAGGAATGAAAGATGTCCTATGGCGAATTCTGCTAGCCAAATGTCCGTTTTTTGATAACTTATTTCTGGTTAGACGTCAGACACGTTGCGTGTAGACTCAGACTTCTGATGAACTGAAGACACACAAAAGTCTTCGTAAGTTTTTCACATTTAACATCACTGGTTGACTTTCATTTATACTACTGCTCATTATTCATCTCTCTCTGAGTTCAATTCTAATGATGTTAAATATCTTGTGCATGAGAGTGTGTGCGCATGGGAGACTGTGATGATGATGAAGGTGAAGTATGAACTATTAATTACCTCCTATCATCCTATCATCTTCTAGGAAAATCTTCTGATTTTATTAATCAGTTATGCAAAGAATTATTTGAAACTCTATTTTTCGCACATTTTAGCTGTGAGGTTAAAATAAACAAAAATTAAGAAAATGTATTAATAATCTGTATAAGATCTACTAACCTTCTTTTCCCTTCGCAAAATCCTTTAAGAACACAATTCATCACAGAACTGAATTATATCCACTCTGAATAAACACGTGTATTTAGGCTAGGCGTTTTTTGGGTTTAATCTCTTCCTCACAATGTAAAAACTGGACTCCTTCCTCTAGCAAGCTACGCAGTAGATTATATTTCTGGAAGTCCAATGTGGGTTTCTTGGATCCCTGACATCCAGCTCCGCCCATACCAACCAATCCTTAATAGCCCCTCTGGTCACTCATTCACAGGATCGCTCTTGTCCCCTGTCAGTCCAAACGTGGGTGTGGTTTGACAAACAGGTATGGAGATAATTGGCGGGCTAATGCAAAAGTGCTGTCAAATTGCTGTCACCTTACTCTCTGATTGTTTATTGTTCACCTGGCCAAGTTCCAATGTGGTAACCCAACGCTTGTCTGAACAGCGGCCGACCAAAGATAACACCATTACAGCATGAGACGTTTTCACCTGGCCAATCTGGGCGTCCCATGTGGCGACCCGTCGCTAGCAGCAAAGATAACAATGATCCACAGCAATTACAGCATGCCCAGATGTCTGATTGGGATGACCAGATGCGTTTTCACCAGATTTATCACGATGCAATGTGGGCTTCAAACGATAATGTCAGGTATGGGGACTCAATCAAAGGACTTTATTTCCCCCGATGAAAGAACAAATGTGGTTCTCTAGATACCGTTCGCGAGTTATCACAACGATGAAATAGCAAATATGGGATAGCAAATTTGGGGTGAAAGAACACAAATACAATACGAGAGATGTAGGAAAAGATAGAGCTATAAGGCCTTTGCGCTCGTTTATCACAACTGCTCACTTTATTTTGACGATGTTTTCTGGAGAACTGTGTTTCTTAGAAACGACCCATAATTAGAGGTATAGTTTTATTAGGCTTTATATTGAAAGGAAAAAAGGACATAGCCTGGTTGCATCGGGTTTGTCTTGGTATTGCAGATACATTACATATGTAATGCCTTGCAAAACCCGATGTGAAAAGGCTCAGAAGAGCGACAGATTTCTCCATTGGAACAAATATGCCTGTATCATCTTTCTATAATAAGATAGATCCATAAACCTCTGTTCGAATAATGCATGTTCTTGTGCAGATGGTATGTTTTACGTCGTATCATTTGCATGCAGAGAGATAGAGAGAGAGAGAAAGAGAGAGCGATAGAGAGTGAGAGAGAGAGGGAGAGAGAGAGAGAGAGAGAGAGAGAGAGATGTTGAAACTTTAAAAATTAACAGAACAGGAAGGAGGTGGCCATGAAGACAAAAACAATGACATTGCAATGTTTGAGACACACTGCTGAGCTAAAAAGACTGGGATAAATATTAATGGTATTAAGACTGGAAAAAAGTATGTTTGCACATTCGTTACTTTGTGATAATTTTACACATAAAATGGTTTTCAATTCTCTCTTAGGCCATCCTGGGATCTACGTCTAGGAACTCACATTGTGTAACGCGACGGCGTCTACGGTACCACCGGTTACAAGCAGCTGTCTTTTAGTTACTGGTACCTTTTTGTGCCTTCATCTTGTCCGGTTTCCAGGCAACATTGAATCAAAAAGCGCGTACACTGGAAGTTAAAACGCGCAGTTTATGTGTATGTGTGTGTGTGTTTATTTATTTATTTATTTTTATTTTTTTTATTTTGTGTGAGTGTGTGTGTGTGTTTGTGTTGTTTAATTAAATAAGAAGTCCTTCTATTTAATACAGTTCATTTCTGACATTTTCATTTGTGAACGTTCTTATCTCTAGTCGCTGAGTTCGTTCAGAGTCTCAGTGACGTTCGTGATGAAGTTGTGGCATAAATGATAGTGAGACATGAAGTACAGAGCTCTTCATGAAGGAATATATACAGATCCTTTTCAGGTCAGTACTGTGGCGGTACCGGAATGCTTCTTTCTTTTCGTACAGACTAGATTGAATTATGAAAAGATTACTTCAAATTAGATAGGAATATATGATATTATATTTTATTAACAATAAGGAAGCCGCGCTGGTGTAATGGTTACCACACTGCGCTGGCGATCGGGTGATCGAGGTTCGAGCCCGGGCGGGAATATTTTAAGAAGTGTCGTCGACCGGGATTTGGACTGGATTAATTCGAGCCATGGCGAGGACATTTGAAAGAGTGTCGTCGACCAGGGACTGGAATAACCTGAACGGCTCCTGAGCCGACCAGGCTCTAATAAGTACTCTCCGAAGACGGCGAGTATCTGCCTGTCAGCGTACAGGGAAAATGGGATACTCACGTAAAATCAGTCTCAGGTTAGACCTGAGATTTCACCTCGTACGTGGGCGTACGTCACACAAAAAAATTAACAATAAAACAGTATCTATATTTATTACCTTTGTTTTGACATGAAACGTGTTATTACAAAACTATAATCATTAAGGCTGTCGTAAAACGTGTGTGTAAACCCACTTCTGTGTTAATACATTGACCCAGCCAATCCACGTTCAACAGACTCTGAGCCAGAATAAATTACACGAAGTATGCCCAGCCAATCCACGTTCAACAGACTCTGAGCCAGAATAAATTACACGACGCCATCTTGTTCCCCCAAGATGGCGGCAGACAGAATAAAATTAAACTTAAGTCCTGTTTTTCGGAAATGGGTCATGGAATGTACCAAATCGTCGAGAACCAATCAAAAGAGTTCCTTGCGCACTGGCAGATTCCCTGCGTCTACCTATATAAACGGGCGCATTTTATTTAAAAAAAACACACACACAAACACGAAGGCCAGCTAGGCCGACTGGGGAGAAGAGAAAGCTGTCAATATTGATTTATTGCTTATCTGCGTGACCAGGCACTCTTGCTTCACTAAAGTCGAGTCCGAATCTGGCTTGTATTAATCTTAGAGGGTAGGTAAACTTACTATAAACTTGGTGGAGAATATGCCTACATCAGATATATAATGATTGTATTTTTTGTGTGTCATTTATACTACCTACAACTGTAAATATTTCATATATTTTGATTTACTATGAATGTATCCGGTATACTGGTTGTATCTTGGGGAATTAGGTATAATGATTGTATTTCCTGATATGATTGATGAAGACGATAACCAACCTGGAATATAACCTATCAGTCCTTTTTATTGCTCGTATAACTCCAACCTGAAATATAACCTATCAGTCCTTGTTAGGACTCATATAACTCCAACCTGAAAATAACTTACGACTATATCCTGTATAATGATTGTATTTTATAGTATCTGTTGAAGAAGGAAACCAGCAGAAAATAGCCTACACCTGTATATATTTAATATAACTTTAGATTTTGTTTTACTATGAATGTATCAGTGTAAAGGTCCTTCTTACTCTTGAAGCTGTAGGGGTCCTTTATGATTTGGAGTTAACAAATGTTCTTGTATGGCTAACTTAAGTTATGATCAGCTTCGGTCGGGCTTACAGATGGCCGACAAACTTCAATAACGCGAATGATAATATCGTGGGCCGAAGAGGTGGGCCAAGGTTAATATAAAAGAACTTTGAACTGTCAAAGAATTCAGCTTGAAGTCCGGTCTTCACATTGGACATCACGTTTATTAATGGACGTAAGACAGACGATCATGGATGTAATCAAAGGCATCATATTAAAAGTTCATATTATAATCTCAGGACATCATAGTTAACGTATCTATGTTCATGTATGATCAGACAATTTGGATCATGAGCTTGGTTGACATATATTCTTATAACGGCTGACCTCTCAAGGGCAGACATACATATTACGACCAAGGGTATGTAATACATCAAAGAATATCCCATCTTTAAATGGCCTCGTAAACAATATATCTGAAATCTCCGAACATCATATTTGAGGCATCATAGTAAACAGTGCATATAAAATCCTAAGTCCTGAATTTGACTGACCTCTCATCATCTGCCGTAATCCATAGGACGGCGAAAATATACTTTATATTTGTATTCACGTTTGTAATACAATTCTTCCAAGCAGCACGTACTTGAAAATAATAAGCTGGATCCAATAACTTCACTTTATCTTTAATCAATTTCAGTACACCCTAATGAAGGGTCAACAATTCCCCATTGAATGTTCTGACTAGATTCAACATGGCGAAAACGTAGGAACGATCATCAGTGGGTGTTGTGTGCATCAAACTAAGGACAACAGAACTGTTTTAAGAGATGAGTACACATTAGTACCATTTCCGTCGGCAAGTGTGAGCATTTAACTGTCAAGGAAAAAAAAGTGATTTAGCTTAGTGAGAGACAAGATTAACAGCACAGCTGATAAATTTTCTATCATTAATTAACAACGCAGCTGATATCTATAATTTTGTTCCTAAGAAATTGGAAGACTTGTAATATATATATATAATTATATATATATAATTATATATATATATAATTATATATATATTATATATATATATATATATATATATATATATATATATATATATATATATATATATATATATATATATATATATATATATCATTTGTAAACGTACAAATCCATTACATTTCATCTTCCAACATCTGCCCTTCAGCACAAGATTAGATAGTGTATATACTTAATAAATAATAAGGAAATTGTATTTGAACGACTTGTCAATTTTATAATTGTTAAGTGAAATCTGTTTCCTTGTTTTAATATCACAGTTAGTTACACAGCGGGGTGGCATTTTATGACTGTCTCCACTCTACCAATTTTTCGAGATCAGATCATTCACAGCCGTAACTAATTTGTGATACCAGTAGTTCTCTCATACACTGGGACTTCACCATTTGCCTGCAGAAATTATATTTCTGTATTGTCAGTACTATACTGATCTTAGAGCCAATAAAAACCTCACGCTACAAAAGCCAGGGAGCTCCATCAGATTTGGTCTACTTCGGGCCCCACAATTACTACGGCCAACCCTGTCTGTGATGTTGTCCATCCATCTACCTCTCGGTCTTCTAATGTTGTAGGCGCGTAGTGGTAATTGTCGTAAATTTGGATAGGTGTTTGTGACGATATTCTCAATACAATAGCTAAATTAGATAATATTGTAGAGCATAAAGTCAAAAATAAGATAGAAAATAAAAATTGAGTCCAGCGTAGTATTCTCCTACGCCCGCCCGCATGTCGATTTTGATAAACCTAATGGCCGAACGAAAGATACTGTCTTTTCGAAAAAAAAATTCGTCCTTCAGATTAAATGTAACACTTTTGCAAGGTCAAGTCGGATTGCCAAGACGAGAGTGAAAGAATACAAGAATAAAAGAGGGGAGGGATGGAAAGACAGAACCTAGAGAACGCCGTCTCGCGTTGAATTCACAAAAGCCAACTCGAGCAACATAGCCTTGGGCACGTTTCAAATTACGATACAAAAAGAAAAAAAAATATGGAATTTTGAACCATAATACATAGGGCCACAAAAATTATATATTCGGATGCCTTATGATGTCCTGAGCAATAACATGGTGTCAGTTACCCACTAGTACAAAAAAAATAACCAAAATAATGGCAGTAATGTTATGTATGATAAGACGGACTGACGAGAAAAAAGATCACGCCTGCTTAATTTTTTCATGACATATTTTGAAAAAAGCTTTGGGTAAAATGGACTAAAAGGTACCAAGATTTTGATTGGCTGTAGTTTAAAGGAAGGCGAGAGGGGATTGGCTAACCTAACACTAAAAATATACTTGTAGTAGTAACCGTAGCATTTTGGGAATTGTTTTTTTTTTTAAAGTTCGATTTAAAATTCATAGTCGTCTGCTTCTATTGGCCAGCTTAGTTGATATTGAGGAAAGCGTGATTATAGTCACGCCTACTGTTCTCCTACCGTGTTAAATGTTGTAGTGAGTGTGCGTGGTGCATTCACACGCCACAGATACACACATCAGAGGCATGGAATGGCGTAACGGCAGGTGTACTGTTAATAACGTTTATTTACACCACAACACGTTCATGAAATACACAGAATACACAGTCACAATTAAGTACAAGTCATAGCAATACAATAATACAGTACTCCAGTCACATCTCCACTTCTCATAATCATGAGCGCTATATAATATTACTACTGTTCTCTCAGCAACGGTCGGCATCCCCGTGCTAATATAATAATATTAATACTGGATCCTCTCAGCAACGGTCGGCATCACCGTGCTTATATAATGAATTCCTCAAATATGTCTCATCAAAGACGCTCTCAACATTGGCGCTTTAATGTATGTGTGGATCCTCTCAATGATAACGATGGCCTCTCAAATATGCTTCATCAAAGACGCTCTCAACCTTGGCGCTTTAATGTAAATAATAAATGGCCTCTCCAACGATGATCCAACATCACTCACAATAAACGGACAATGGATCCCTTTTCCCAGCAACGGTTGTCCAATAAATAATGGCCTCCTTAAATATGCTTCATCAAAGACGCTCTCAACCTTGGCGCTTTAATTTAAATAATAAATGGCCTCTCCAACGATGCTTCCAACATCAGCATCACAATAAAACGGACAATGGATCCCTTTTTTCCCAGCAACGGTTTATCCGCGCCGTGCTAAAAATAATGGATTCCTTAAATATGCCTCATCAAAGACGCTCTCAACCTTGGCGCTTTAATGTATGTGTGGATCCTCTCAATGATAACGATTGCCTCCTCAAATATCATATAGATCCGGTTAGCCAACGGACATCATCCTCGCCGTGCTAACTACATCAATGGTGAATACTTTCGGCAATTTCTCGCAAGACTGCACTCCCTGGCAATCTGCAGTAATCTCGCCTTCACTCATCTTGACATTTATATATTCAAACAAATGTCCTGGATCCTTACCTCTTCAAAAATACTCACAAACACAATTCTCCAATAAATTCAGAAATTATAGGCCTACACAAATAATATGGCCTTTATAACTTTTGCACTGCGCAGGCATACTCAAACACACACTGTAGGACCGACCTCTCCCGTCGGTACCCAAAAACAGAATGCAATTAGTTCACACACTAGACCCGCCAAAAAAGACACGAGACTCGGTTGTTTAAAAAAACACAACTCAGTCTCGATAATTGCATGGGCTAGTCACACGAGCTTACTCACAGCTCAAGACAGTTCAGAGAAAAAAAACATCTCCGCGATTTGAACTGACCAGTGTTCGCCACTTGGAAACTTCTCGATCACACGAGGGAATTCCCCTAATACATTTTTAACTTAACATCAGCTTAACCAAGCACCGTAACCCGTAATCGAATCTATTTGCTTAACATTTTCAAGATCACCTCCCCTTTGATAACATTTACTCTGTAACAGTTGCCACACCGCCCGCGAAAAAAATGATTTATCATTTTTTTTTGAAAATTTAAGTCCCAAAAATTTAGAGATAAATGAAATTATATTATATGGCTACCAAAAAATATGTATCTATCCAAAAAATGTACCTATCAAAAAATGTACATCCACCCGAAATATCAGCAATAAATGTAATATTACAACTAAAACATCAAACATAATCAATCAAATATCCCAATGAATGTTACCGATGTAAATTACAACAAAAGCATCAATCATAATACAAGCATACCAAAATTAATCTTAATAGAACACTAAGCTAAGTACATTTAGTACAAGTAACAACCAATAGAAAGTGAAAGAACAAGATCAAGCAACAGAAGAATGATCTGTAGTAAAGGAAAGTAAGAAATCGGAAAATGAGAAACAATTAACAATAGCACAAGATAACCAATAAGAACAACAATTTCATGTACAATAAATACAAATTTATCAAAATACTAGTTACATTATATTAAGTTATATAATTAACTCAAGAATACAACGAATGAAAGTATAAGTATTGAAAAAAAGGAGAAGTATACAAATACAACGAAGAGAAACGAAGATGTGATACAGAAATATAAACAAGATATGAACACATATCGGAAAGACAACAAAAAGATAGAATGAAATGAAGGATAGTCAACAAAGACGAATGGAAAGCAAAGGTATGAACGCATAGAAAGTCAATGACAATACATACTAATAAATGTTTAGATCAGACAATATCTTCAAAATTAAATACAAACATGATTACAAGGCACAAAACAAAATGTCAAAGTATATCCATACTAACAGCACAAAACGAATAATTCATAACTAACCAAAGTCTAATAAGTAATTTAACTAAGTTACAAAAGTTATACTTAACTGAAAATAAATTATAAACCTTACACAAACAAATAATAGCATTTGCGATAACTAAGTTTTGACCTAATGCACAATCAACCGCTAAATAATAAAAATACATCATAATATCAAATAAGACAAGTTTCCAAAGAAGTAATATACCTTTCAATCATAGGGCACACAAAAATAATTTACAATGCCAAAAACAATTTAAAAAAAAAAAATTACCATACAAAATATTTCAGAACGATAAGTTATCAACAATAAAATTATTATTTAAGTAATTCTAAGTCATAACTAATAAACTAACAATGAAATTAACTTCTAACCAAATTAGAGAAGCATAAAATATCTTATCTCTAGACAAACACTTAAATCAAAACATGTAAGTTTTTTTTTTTCTCAAAAAAATACATCACCAAAAAACACCTAAGAAAAATACAATGTCATCTGTATATCAACTTTCCAACATACAAACATAACATAATGTTACAACAATCTGTCCATCTTTAAACAAACAAAAGTATCAGATGTGTCTATCAATTTTTACAAAAAAAAAGTTCAATTTAATTTATAAGTTAATTCTGATTAACAATAGCGTTGAGCTTCAGTGTTATTTAACTGTAATTTTATATATTACTCAGCCTGATGATATATATTATAAATAAATGCAAAATCGATTGGTACAATAAGATATAAAAAAAGATCCAATAAAAATATCTTCAAAGTTTTTATCAAAAAAAATATTTATCAAATTAATTTGTTGCAAAAATGTTGAAAAAATCTTATTATTTAAATTCTAAGTACTATGTTCTGACAAGATCAATGTTTCTAACAATTTAAATACACAATTATTTCTGATACTGCAAGATAATTCTACAAAATCATATTACACAACACAACAATAAATTTATATAATTATCCTAACAATTACAGCTACAATCCGAAAAATATACAGAAAAATGAGCACAGGTTTGACACCGCTCACTGCATTTATCAAAAATTACACACAAATTATTACCAACACATATGTTACACACAATCAAAACAGAATAGTATACAATTGCATAAAAAATTGGACTGGTACATTCGAAACAGTCATATATGTTCCACAAAAATATATATTTATAGCAATCAAATGATTCATCAAAATAAACATCATAATGTTTCAAAGAAATTAAAAATATTTTAATAGAACATCATATGATATATTATACACAGAATACAATAACATGTACTATTCTAAAAAATAAATCAGCTGTAAAAAAAAAAAAATATTCCCGTCAATCCGTCATTAATTCTTGATCCTTCAAAAAGTGACTCGTCAGATGTATAGCGAGACGCTAATAGGTTCTGCTTGATAAATAATCCACATTCTTCACGAATAATGTCAACAAGTGCGCCAGCTCATCACAACGTCGCACGCTACGAGACAATACAAATGAAAATTTCTATTAATCATCTGTTAGATCTAATAAGGAAAAACGGAAAATCAACTTCCATATTTACCTATTTCTTGGGGTGGAGTAGAGTCTTGGCCCCTTTTCACACACCTCAACAAGTCCTCCTTGCATCACAGAAGGCTTAGTCTTTTTCTTTTCTTAACGATCACTTGACCGTAACGAAAGTTCATCCCTGTTGTAGCCTGAAAAAAATTTACTACATTCACAAGAACGAGATGACCTTTCGACACCACTAGTGACAATCAACAGTGTTATTACTTTGCTTGTTAACAACCTTGCTCTCATGTGGAGTACAGCTAACCTGGTTACAATTTCTATAATTGCTGTTAAGAACATTGTTATTTGTTCTATTGACACAGTTGTACTGTTTTACATTCCAGTTAGCATAATTACGATTAGCATTTCCTCTTGGATAAAAATATCTACCAGATAGAAATGGCTTTTTATCAACAAATTCATTACCAGATTGACAAACTTTCACATATTTATTTCCATTACAATTTCTAATACTCTCAGAATCACGATGTTGTGATCTGTCAAATTGTTTCTTGTTTTTTAGGCAAAGAAACATTACTATATGAAGAAATCCCTTGGTACATTTTAACCTCAGGGTTATATCTCCTATCAAAAGTATTTTTATCCTTGTTCGTGGCAGTGTGTTTACGAAATGGGTCACACTGACTTGACTGGGTGTGACCGAAAGATTTAACCATATCTTTATTTTTTTTTCACAAAATATGTTTCCTTCCTAGAATAAGTAGTTCTATCTTTTTCACCTGTTATCAAGCCATCAGAGTTCTCACTTAATACCTTGTTTGTTTTTAACAACTTAAATTGAAATTTATTATTGTTTCTTTTGTTATCTACAGGGTTATCTAATACTGTAGATTTTCCTTTGCTAGCTTGCCGCCAGGAACCAATATCGCAAGAATTATCAGCATTGCGTTGAAAGTTATATTTCCCTCGGAAAGATTTCTGTCCACCATTCTTGCCTTTAGAGTCCGCAAAAAGTGTATAAGACTGACTTCACTGGCTAACAAAAAAAAATTTTTTTTTTCTTTCTCTAACATTTCTATGTTTTTATGGTCAATTTTAATGCGCTGTTTTTAAATCTGCAAACCGTTTTTCTCTATCAGGTCGGGATCTCTAGAAATACGCAATTGAAGTTTTTTAACAACGCATACAGTATTACAACATCATTTGTACAAGATGTATAACAGTTATGTAGGCTTGAATTTCTTTGCAGTCGACTTTCGTCGGTGAATGGCATGTGGTACATCGCGATGAAGCATCCAACAATAATCGGCAAGCATGGTCACACTCCACCGTCCTTGATAACGTGACTCCATTACGGCGATATCTTGATGGAATCGTTCTCCATGTTCATCGCTGACTTCGCCAAGGTTGTCAGGGCAAAAGTCAAGATGCGACTCGAGCAAATGGATTTTGAGGGACATGTTACAGCCCATAATTCTGTATGCATCTATGCACTGCTTAACAATATGCACATAGTCGACAGATTTGTGATTTCCCAGCCAGTTATCGACGATCGATTTGAATGCCATCCATGCGCGAAGTTCACTACCATGTAACAAGTTCTCGAATTGTTTGTCTGCAATAACTTTCCTAATCTGAGGTCCTACAAAGATACCTTCCTTTATCTTTGCATCGCTAATTTGCGGAAACTTTTCTCGAAGATAAGTGAAAGCTTTTGCTCGTTTTATCTAACGCTTTTACGAAATTCTTCATGAGCCCCAACTTTATATGTAACGGTGGTAAAAAGATGTTGTCTTTGTTAACTAATGGCTCGTATATTACATTTTTTATGCCGAGCTGCATACGATCCCTGATAGGCCACACCTTTCTTGCATAATGTTCCTGTCTGTTGCGGCTGTCCCATTCACATAGGAAGCAACAAAATTTAGTATACCCAGTCTGCATGCCCGTGAGAATTGCAACGACCTTTAGGTCTCCACAAATCCGCCATTGGTAGTCATTGTACTTTGTTTTTGCCAAAAGTATAGCCATATTGTCATAAGTTTCTTTCATATGAACAGAGTAGGCGTCTGGAATTGATGATAATAAATTTTCATTATGCAATAAAATGGCTTTTGGACGAGTCTTGGTAGAGTTGATGAAAAGTCGCCTTTGGGTGACTATGTGCTCATGACCGAGGTGCACCATTAGACCTTTTACATCTTTGCAATAGCAAATGTCATCATCCATCTCAATGTATTGAACAAGTTCTCTGTGTCTATGACGAAATTTAGATATCGGAGTATTGGGCGCTAAAAGATTCCATTCTTTGAGTCGCGAACCGAGTAATTCCGCTTGTCCTTTGGTGAGAGCGAGATCACGTATTAGATCTGAAAGTTCTGAATGGTTGATTAAGTGAACACCATCATTCACCGGTATATAATCCGAGTCAGAATTAGTTTCTAAAGCAGGTAAACTATCACTTTCTGATGGTTCATTCACGTCCAACGGATATTGTTCTGGTGGAACTGGGATCGGACACGTGATTGGATCATGAGGCACTGGTTTCGAAACCGATTCAATATTTGGATAAACCACAGACTTTCTAGTTTTAAAAGTGAAACCATAGATATTTGTCAAGCAGAAGTAACAATCAGTAGCGTGATTTGTCGGTTCACGCCATATTACTGGCACTCCAAAAGGCATCGACTTATGCTTCGGCGATTTTCGTAACCAACCTGCCAATGTATTTGCACAAGTCGAACAAACTGCATTTGGCTTCCAAGATTTATTTGCATCATCAACTTTCGAATCGAAATAAAGTTCATATGCTTTCTTTAGCAATGGTGTAAAGTTTTTTTGGTGAACACGATCGGTAAAATATCCGCACACGTAACAGAACAGATCAGCCGAATTTCTACAACTTCTAGAAGCCATATTTCACTCAGAATTATTTTAAAATACAATAACTATTTGAAATATAACCTAACATATGTCATGCATCTTTTAGCAGTATAAAAAGTAGAATTATTTTGCATTTTATTAATTTTTAAAAAGTTATATAGTAAAAATGAAATGGAGCAAATAACAGTTTCCCAAAAATATATTTATTCACAAATATCTTAAGAACCTGACGTGATAGAGATAAACGGATTTCAAATTTGAAATCAGCGCAAGAAACTGACCTAAGAACACTTATTCTTATATAAGAAAGAAAAATGTTGTTTGTCAGTGCTTTTTGCTTTATCTCTTTCACTGTCATTGACAGAAGACCATCTTTTTTTCTTTAAGAGAATGTCAAGTAGACCATCCAATCTCACTCTGGCTTCTGAAATTTGAATATCTCTAAGTGAAATATCTGCACTTAATTTCTTGTTTAACCTCTCAACTCTTAAAACCTTGCAGCTTTCCTCTGCTAGCAAATTTTTAATCTTAGCGACCTTCTCTCTCTCAGCCGTTAACTTTACTAATATCTTTTTCTCGTCCTGTTCTTTATTTTCTCTCAAATGAGTCAACTCTAATTGTAGTTACTCAATCTTAATATCATCACTGCTCTTATTAAGCTCATGAATCTTTTTCTCTTCATGTTCGCCACCGAGATTTGCAATATCATCTAATAAATCAAGGATCGTTTCTGTATACGTCCTATTATGTTCATCAGTCTCAAGTTTCAATTTGTCATATATTTCTCTCCTTTCTTGAAGTTCCTGAGTTAGATTTCTAACTTCACTATCGTTATCTTTAACCTGAGTTTCTAACTCTTTGATCTTACACAATGCTACACTCAATGCTGTTTGAGTACTAGCAAGTTCTGAGTTTGATTTGACTAAATCATCTGTAAGTTTAGAGACTTTTTCATGTAACTCACTTACTTCAGCAGTACATTCTATGACACTTTCCCTTTGCTCTAGGGTACTCTGTTTTATGTCCAGTTGCTTCTTCTCTTCTAGCATCCTTTTCTCAATCCTCTCATCACATTCATGAATTAGCTTTTCATATATCAATCTTGTTATTTCAGACTCAGTCAGCTCACGGTCTCCAAATCCTAATAGTTCACGGTATTTTTTTTCCTCAGGATCTTTATTATAGTCCATAGTGACTTACTTACTTAGACAACTATATATGTATTAATTAAACTTTCACCTCACCAAGCCAATTATCTTTTTAAGAAATTGCAATTATTTCTTAATTACTGTACACCACCTCCTGTTATAGTACCTATATATAACATACATTATCTATGCATCAACATATTGTACAATCCATCGATATAATTATCGACAACACAACGACAATCATCAACAGAAAAAGTGATGGACAGTATAGGCAGACTTGCTGAAATGCAGAAAAGTGGCACAATCTACACAGAACAAAATCACTTATCTTAATATTCTTCTGTCCCTTCCGCCGACACACCAGATATCACAAAGTTCTGCAGATAAAACCGTTCAAGCGCAGAAAGGTACACAAACTAGATTTTCTTCTCTTCAGGTTCTTGCCAAAGTGTAGAATGCGCTCAACACAGCATCAGCACGTACAGCATACAGGAAACGCAGCACAGCACCCTCTGTAACTGTTGACTTGAAACAATCTGCAAACGACTCTTCAAAACACTTCACATTTAGTTAAACTTGACTGTCTACCAAAACTGTCAACTTCCCATTGTAATGTTCTACCGTGTTGGACACAGTTAACCAACTAGGTCGAGGACCATGACACAATGTGAGGATACATAAGCCACGCCTACACAAGGCTTTCCTATCACGCGAACTCCGTGGGTTTATTCCGTTAAATAAAATGGCCCACCACTGTAAAGATCTGATGTTTATTCTTTATCATTATAATATTAGCACTGACTGACTGGTCTTAGAGATTGATTAAATGGTGATGGGTGTTCCTTTAATGGTTACACTGTTCATACGCCCACACAGAGCAGAACAGTTTCTTATATCACGCGAATGTCAAAATATCAAATTCTGAAAGACTAAACATACCACTGCTTCACACGAGATCCTGCTATTAAATTCATTCTGTTTGTTGACCTAGATTTCCGCCACCCAGGCTATTTACGCGAATACGTAGGTGTAAGCTCCTTCTAAACTGAAAACCACCACTGTTACTATACGGTATTTTGCCATCACTGATACAACTATGTTTGACGTTACTACTGATACGTCTGTTATTGGTCAACCATTGATAATTACTCACTTAATAGTTTAATGGCTATTTATGGTCATGCGTGACTATAATCACGCCTACTGTTCTCCTACCGTATTAAATGTTGTAGTGAGTGTGCGTGGTGCATTCACACGCCACAGATACACACATCAGAGGCATGGAATGGCGTAACGGCAGGTGTACTGTTAATAACGTTTATTTACACCACAACACGTTCATGAAATACACAGAATACACAGTCACAATTAAGTACAAGTCATAGCAATACAATAATACAGTACTCCAGTCACATCTCCACTTCTCATAATCATGAGCGCTATATAATATTACTACTGTTCTCTCAGCAACGGTCGGCATCCCCGTGCTAATATAATAATATTAATACTGGATCCTCTCAGCAACGGTCGGCATCACCGTGCTTATATAATGAATTCCTCAAATATGTCTCATCAAAGACGCTCTCAACATTGGCGCTTTAATGTATGTGTGGATCCTCTCAATGATAACGATGGCCTCTCAAATATGCTTCATCAAAGACGCTCTCAACCTTGGCGCTTTAATGTAAATAATAAATGGCCTCTCCAACGATGCTTCCAACATCAGCTCACAATAAACGGACAATGGATCCCTTTTCCCAGCAACGGTTGTCCAATAAATAATGGCCTCCTTAAATATGCTTCATCAAAGACGCTCTCAACCTTGGCGCTTTAATTTAAATAATAAATGGCCTCTCCAACGATGCTTCCAACATCAGCATCACAATAAACGGACAATGGATCCCTTTTCCCAGCAACGGTTTATCCTCGCCGTGCTGACAATAATACATTCCTCAAATATGCCTCATCAAAGACGCTCTCAACCTTGGCGCTTTAATGTATGTGTGGATCCTCTCAATGATAACGATTGCCTCCTCAAATATCATATAGATCCGGTTAGCCAACGGACATCATCCTCGCCGTGCTAACTACATCAATGGTGAATACTTTCGGCAATTTCTCGCAAGACTGCACTCCCTGGCAATCTGCAGTAATCTCGCCTTCACTCATCTTGACATTTATATATTCAAACAAATGTCCTGGATCCTTACCTCATCAAAAATACTCACAAACACATTTCTCCAATAAATTCAGAAATTATAGGCCTACACAAATAATATGGCCTTTATAACTTTTGCACTGCGCAGGCATACTCGAAACACACACTGTAGGACCGACCTCTCCCGTCGGTACCCAAAACAGAATGCCGTTAGTTCACACACTAGACCCGCCAAAAAAGACACGAGACTCGGTTGTTTAAAAAACACAACTCAGTCTCGATAATTGCATGGGCTAGTCACACGAGCTTACTCACAGCTCAAGACAGTTCAGAGAAAAAAAACATCTCCGCGATTTGAACTGACCAGTGTTCGCCACTTGGAAACTTCTCGATCACACGAGGGAATTCCCCTAATACATTTTTAACTTAACATCAGCTTAACCAAGCACCGTAACCCGTAATCGAATCTATTTGCTTAACATTTTCAAGATCACCTCCCCTTTGATAACATTTACTCTGTAACAGGAATATTATTGTATACTTATTATAAAGAAGGATGCATAACCTTCTTATTTCAGGGGTTTTGTGGCCCTGACAGTTACATAAAACCAGGCTCGTGGGAACTGATTGATTCCTGACTGTGTTGCATAATTTGGGCACGTACTGGAGGCCATTGCCTTTTATGAAGTGAACCAGATGGTCCATCGAGCCTAGGACAAGACTTACCAGGGTTCTCATTCGAAGTTAAGTGCCCGTTCGGCACCGAAAGTCTCAACCTCTATGAACTTCAGTTATTAACCACAAAGTCTGAAATTATCATATATAAAAAATTCCACCTGTGACATATGAAAAGAAAATGCACGGTAGGGAATGATGATAACAAACAACCTACCATTATACATATACCAGTATTATCCTATTTAGAAAACTACACCTACACACTTTTATTATATTAATACTTGTACTATGGATGTCGCAGATATAGTTGATGGTGCACTCCAATTGACATTGAATGAGAATCCAATTGTCGCATAAAGAGTTTTGTATAGTAAGGAAGATGTGTAGAAAGCACATAGACCTTTAGACACTAGTTTTCACAGAGGTGAGCTAGTGTTGAGGGAAAGAGTTAACAGAAGGGCACAGGTTGGTGTCAGTGATTCTCTCACCTTTTAGACTACCAACTCTTGTATTTTTCTGGCGACGACTAACTCTTTCTTACTCAAATCTTTTTTGAAGATGAACTAATAGTAACAAGTAATACAAAGAGGGTTGAGAATGTTTTTCTGAACAGAACATACAATCTACTAAGTCAAACTCAGAATGATGGTGAGTTACAGAATGTACATAATTACTTTAATTACAGTAGAAAATATAAAATCAATGTTGACATGTACTTTGAAAAAAATAAATACTAGGAAATTTAGAACTGTCAGTGTCTTTGGTTCAGATAAGAAGTAAGAGGCTATTTTCCTCACGGACGAAAAGTTTATTCCTATGGCTATGTCGTGGAAGAGTGAATTCTGATTTTGGTCTGGGTTTTAAGTAGACTTATCTGCTTCAGTCCAAGAGATGACTAGGCTTTCCGTTAACCTGGTTGTGAAGTTGCGTTATGAAGTTCAGGTGCTGACGATGTGTTGACTGCTTAAATCGGTAGACTGCTCATGGTTGCTGACTAGTGATATCACCGCTAGGTTTGAGACGTAAGCACTAGTTCTCTCTGTAGCATAGAGCAACTAGGCGGTTTACTCGCAACAATTGACAGCAATCAAAATCCAGAAACTGGCTAGGATTCTGCAACTGGGCGCTCAGGACTTTATCCGCAGCTTAAGAAATAGAACTTTAGTAGCGTTTACTCTCAATCAATCACATATACTTGAAGGTATGAGGTAAGTTGATGCTTCTATTCTATAACTTATAAGCGTGCGTTGTCTTCCCGCGGTTAATCAGCAAGTGATCTTAAAATTCAGCATTCGTTCGCATGAAGTTAAAATATTTCCTGATTCCCACGCCAAGAGTTAATTATTTCCCGGCTCATGTTTAGACACGTACCATGATTTATCGTGAGTCTCCAGTTGACCACTGAACACGGAAATATAATACTCTGGGAACCACTGGTTTCGACCAAGCTAATAAATCGTATAGACATCTTTAAAGAAATGCTTTTAAGTGCCTTTTGTAGAAGAAGCTAGAATTTTGATAGTATGACAGGACTAATAGTGAAGACTTGAAAAAATAGCTAAAGACACGATCGCAGGTGCAAACTATTTCCGTAGAGAACACAGACAAATGTGAAGGAAAAGAAAAGTAAGGAATTTTAACATAATCTAGACAAAATCTTCGAGCACTCTGTGACAGAAATTCCCCAATTTAAAATAGTTGCAAACTATTCAACGAGAGAAGGTCTTTGTCTAAATTATAAATTCCTTCTGTCACCCAACTTTTCAATTCTCCCGACCTTTGTCCGCTTGCTAACGCTCCACTTGGCCATGGTTCTACATTTTGAGAATCCCTGAAGTTCCGAGTTATCGAAGAGCTAACTTTCGTAATTTCTTCTGGGCCCGTTCGTCCGGCCAAAATGCTGTACTCATTCACCTCTTCATACAAAAGAAATTTCATATGAACTAGTGTAGAGAGTGCACTATCTGTTGTGAGTTCATTGCGCTTTGTCTGCCATTGTTCCGTGGCCCGCTTGAATGGGCGTGCAAACCATCCTTTGTCACGGTAACAACGAAATTCTTGCTTGTGTCTCTTCCCTAAGAAATAGGAACTTCTCATGTATCTCCTTAACTCCGCTCCTACGTTTGACCTGCTCAGGCGGTCAATATTCTTTTTCTTTCTTTCTGGATTGAAAGATTTAAATGGGCTACGTGAGTTCAATCTAACAAGAGTTAAGTTTTCTAAACCTCCCAAGTTTGCAGACAACTTGTTCTTTGATAAATCACACCAAGATTGAGTGTCACTGGCGTTCAGGTATGAACGAAGCAGTTTGGGATGGGTGAAAAACAACTTTATAGCTTTCCTCACAAATGGTTTAGTGCGAGAGTCATTCACATTATCTTTTCCCTTCTCGATCACAAGCGTATCTTGTATCTCAGCCTGGGTTTTTCCTATCACTGTTGTGATTTTCTCAAGCAAAATTTTGTTTGGATCTTTCAATGACCCTGGCGTATCTCCTCTAACTTGAAAATATGCATCTCCTGTAAAACTAATCGTCTCCTTGAGAATAGGGAAACTGTTATAGAATGGCTTCTCAGCAGAAGTATGAACTCTCTCATTTTCATCCGTGCACTGAAGCATGAAAGGGTCAGGCTTGGAGCTGACAAGGCGCGTTCCATTGTTTAGTACCGGTGTGCTCCTCTCTAAAATTTCCGTTTGCCTGAGGTTTTCACAGAAGAACCTTTGTCCACCGGGCACTTGTGAATTATGTTCGCAAGGTGCCATGTTCGCTTCTCTCTCACAGAGAAGGGGTGGGGTTTTTGGTGCTGGGTAAAACCCAGTGATATGGCAAGTTTCTGCCGATTTATCCTTTTCCAACATTCCAGTGGATAAAGTCACAGGTAAAAAAGTTTCCTCCTGAACCTGGTCAACGACCCTAATTAAAGAGCCCATTGTGTCTCTATGAGTCACATGTTTTATCAGCCCTTTTGGTGGTTCCGCGTGTACCATCAAAGGCTGTTTCAGTTCTCCTAGAACTATGTAACTTCCCTTGTCGTTCACTCCGTTAGTGTCAACAATGAGAGGTACCTCTGGGCTACTATTAAGCTCTCTGTCCTTTTGTTGCCCAGATGACATTAATTGCGGGAGGGGGCCGTTACTGAAGTTATCTTTCTGCTTAGACGCTTCTTTACAGTCTCCATTCCTCCGGTTTGTAGTGTTTTTGTAGTCCTGAGCGCTTTTGTTGTGGTTATGAAATCGGTCTTTGTGCGCTTTCTGAGATTGAGCGAAGGCATGTTGTTGATTATTAGAGATGTTCGGGGTGTCTTGGGAATTCCTCTTCTGACGTGTTCCTGACGAGAGTGTACTTTTCCTCATACTACCTGCATTTATGTGCGTAGGTACCTTCACAAAGGGGTCATGACTTATCGAGTTCGATGTCCGCCTCTCTGCTTTGCCTAAACATGTGCTCTGAGTACTAAGTTGCGCTTCCTGTGGAGCAGAGGGTGCTTCCTCTTGAAATAATGGTTCATCTGACCTGGGAGTGGGGCTGTGGGATTCTATGGCCTCATGACTAACCATGGGCTTCAAATCTCCTAGCGAGTTTTGAGTTTCCAGTGGCGGCGTCTTCAACTTAAGGTAGGGTTGAGTTTCCGGCTGCTCCTTCTCATATGCTGCTTCACTGCTTATGGCCTCTTCTTTCCACTTGGCTTCCTTCTCGTTCCAGTCGCGAGTCCATTTTTCATCACTCTCTATCATTTCCATCTCAGTTCTCGTGAAAAGTTCTGCCTGTTCTAAGACATGTTTCGCAATTAACTTTCTCGAGTAACCTCTTTCCTCGCCTTCCAAATAAGAGTCACTTATCCATGTATCTAGACATCTTATAATTTTTATGAAATCGTTCACTTGGTGATCTAGCAAGTATTGGAAAAAATGAGCTCTAAGTTCCGCTACTGCGTTCATTTTAGATCGCTGGGTAGGTAAATCAATCTCTCAGTATACGCTGCACTAGTTTCCAGTAATTACTAATAATTCTATGAAGTATTGTAATAATAAACCACTGATCAATTTACAGAAGCTCGAGGTAATACTATTAAGTCTACTGACGTAATGTATCCCTTTACAGATGCTAGTATAATTGATATTTTAATAATACTTATTTCTACTGAATTAAGATATTATTAACTTTAGACAGACGCTACACTTGTTTCCGATTATTACTAATAATTCTATGAAGTATTGTAATAATAACCACTAATCAATTTACAGAAGCTCGAGGTAATACTATTAAGTCTACTGACGTAATGTATCCCTTTTCAGGAGACTAGTATAATTGATAGTTTAATAATATACTTATTTCTACTGAATTAAGATATTATTAACTTGAGCCAGACTCAAGTATAATTTATTTATTTTTAACCCTGTGTATACTCTTATTTCTTCTGAAGTAAGGTATTACAATTGCAGCCAGTCTTTCACACACAATCATCAACTTGTACACTTAGTTATCTTAAGCCACTAATTAACTTAATGAGCTTAATTAATCTAAGTAACTTAATTAATTAAATAATTAATTAATTAATTCCAGGACCATTCAGATTTCACTTTCCTTATTCTACTGTGTAATTCCACAATTCTGTTCAGAAAACATAAGAAGTTTCGTTGTCTAGGGATATATAACAGATTCTACTCCAAGGTATTGATAGACTACTAGTTAAAGATTCAACAATTCTTCTGCAGATAGGTCACCAAAGGTAAGATTCCGGACTGAGCCTCCAGTTTGTCGCAGATATAGTTGATGGTGCACTCCAATTGACATTGAATGAGAATCCAATTGTCGCATAAAAAGTTTTGTATAGTAAGGAAGATGTGTAGAAAGCACATAGACCTTTAGACATTAGTTTTCAAAGAGGTGAGCTAGTGTTGAGGGAAAGAGTTAACAGAAGGGCACAGGTTGGTGTCAGTGATTCTCTCACCTTTTAGACTACCAACTCTTGTATTTTTCTGGCGACGACTAACTCTTTCTTACTCAAATCTTTTTTGAAGATGAACTAATAGTAACAAGTAATACAAAGAGGGTTGAGAATGTTTTTCTGAACAGAACATACAATCTACTAAGTCAAACTCAGAATGATGGTGAGTTACAGAATGTACATAATTACTTTAATTACAGTGGAAAATATAAAATCAATGTTGACATGTACTTTGAAAAAAATAAATACTAGGAAATTTAGAACTGTCAGTGTCTTTGGTTCAGATAAGAAGTAAGAGGCTATTTTCCTCACGGACGAAAAGTTTATTCCTATGGCTATGTCGTGGAAGAGTGAATTCTGATTTTGGTCTGGGTTTTAAGTAGACTTATCTGCTTCAGTCCACGAGATGACTAGGCTTTCCGTTAACCTGGTTGTGAAGTTGCGTTATGAAGTTCAGGTGCTGACGATGTGTTGACTGCTTAAATCGGTAGACTGCTCAGGGTTGCTGACTAGTGATATCACCGCTAGGTTTGAGACGTAAGCACTAGTTCTCTCTGTAGCATAGAGCAACTAGGCGGTTTACTCGCAACAATTGACAGCAATCAAAATCCAGAAACTGGCTAGGATTCTGCAACTGGGCGCTCAGGACTTTATCCGCAGCTTAAGAAATAGAACTTTAGTAGCGTTTACTCTCAATCAATCACATATACTTGAAGGTATGAGGTAAGTTGATGCTTCTATTCTATAACTTATAAGCGTGCGTTGTCTTCCCGCGGTTAATCAGCAAGTGATCTTAAAATTCAGCATTCGTTCGCATGAAGTTAAAATATTTCCTGATTCCCACGCCAAGAGTTAATTATTTCCCGGCTCATGTTTAGACACGTACCATGATTTATCGTGAGTCTCCAGTTGACCACTGAACACGGAAATATAATACTCTGGGAACCACTGGTTTCGACCAAGCTAATAAATCGTATAGACATCTTTAAAGAAATGCTTTTAAGTGCCTTTTGTAGAAGAAGCTAGAATTTTGATAGTATGACAGGACTAATAGTGAAGACTTGAAAAAAATAGCTAAAGACACGATCGCAGGTGCAACTATTTCCGTAGAGAACACAGACAAATGTGAAGGAAAAGAAAAGTAAGGAATTTTAACATAATCTAGACAAAATCTTCGAGCACTCTGTGACAGAAATTCCCCAATTTAAAATAGTTGCAAACTATTCAACGAGAGAAGGTCTTTGTCTAAATTATAAATTCCTTCTGTCACCCAACTTTTCAATTCTCCCGACCTTTGTCCGCTTGCTAACGCTCCACTTGGCCATGGTTCTACATTTTGAGAATCCCTGAAGTTCCGAGTTATCGAAGAGCTAACTTTCGTAATTTCTTCTGGGCCCGTTCGTCCGGCCAAAATGCTGTACTCATTCACCTCTTCATACAAAAGAAATTTCATATGAACTAGTGTAGAGAGTGCACTATCTGTTGTGAGTTCATTGCGCTTTGTCTGCCATTGTTCCGTGGCCCGCTTGAATGGGCGTGCAAACCATCCTTTGTCACGGTAACAACGAAATTCTTGCTTGTGTCTCTTCCCTAAGAAATAGGAACTTCTCATGTATCTCCTTAACTCCGCTCCTACGTTTGACCTGCTCAGGCGGTCAATATTCTTTTTCTTTCTTTCTGGATTGAAAGATTTAAATGGGCTACGTGAGTTCAATCTAACAAGAGTTAAGTTTTCTGAACCTCCCAAGTTTGCAGACAACTTGTTCTTTGATAAATCACACCAAGATTGAGTGTCACTAGCGTTCAGGTATGAACGAAGCAGTTTGGGATGGGTGAAAAACAACTTTATAGCTTTCCTCACAAATGGTTTAGTGCGAGAGTCATTCACATTATCTTTTCCCTTCTCGATCACAAGCGTATCTTGTATCTCAGCCTGGGTTTTTCCTATCACTGTTGTGATTTTCTCAAGCAAAATTTTGTTTGGATCTTTCAATGACCCTGGCGTATCTCCTCTAACTTGAAAATATGCATCTCCTGTAAAACTAATCGTCTCCTTGAGAATAGGGAAACTGTTATAGAATGGCTTCTCAGCAGAAGTATGAACTCTCTCATTTTCATCCGTGCACTGAAGCATGAAAGGGTCAGGCTTGGAGCTGACAAGGCGCGTTCCATTGTTTAGTACCGGTGTGCTCCTCTCTAAAATTTCCGTTTGCCTGAGGTTTTCACAGAAGAACCTTTGTCCACCGGGCACTTGTGAATTATGTTCGCAAGGTGCCATGTTCGCTTCTCTCTCACAGAGAAGGGGTGGGGTTTTTGGTGCTGGGTAAAACCCAGTGATATGGCAAGTTTCTGCCGATTTATCCTTTTCCAACATTCCAGTGGATAAAGTCACAGGTAAAAAAGTTTCCTCCTGAACCTGGTCAACGACCCTAATTAAAGAGCCCATTGTGTCTCTATGATACCAGCAGAATGGAAGGAAGGATATCTGGTTAAGTTGCCTAAGAAGGGAAATTTACAAGAGTGCACAAATTATAGAGGAATAATGTTACTATCAGTGCCAGGAAAAGTATTAAACAGGATTATCCTTGAGAGATTAAAAGAGTCCATAGACAAGAAACTGAGAGATGAACAAGCAGGTTTTCGACAAAACAGATCATGTACAGACCAGATAGCCACTTTGAGAATAATAGTTGAACAAAGTCTGGAATGGAATTCACCACTATACATCGGATTTGTGGACTACGAAAAGGCATTTGACAGTGTAGACAGAGAATCACTTTCATCGACAACACACAATAGAAATGGAATCCAGTGGACTCTGACTAAGCAGTTGGATGATCTGGATTTTGCTGATGACTTGGCTCTTCTGTCCCATAACCGTAATCAGATGCAGGACAAATTGAAAACACTCGATGAGAGGTCACAGCAATTGGGTCTGAAAATACACAGGGAAAAGACAAAAATAATGAGAATAAATGCAGGTAATGATAACAGGGCTGAACTTGAAGAAACACCAATTCAAGATGTAGAATCATACACATATCTTGGCAGTAATATAGACAAAGTTGGAGGGACAGACAGCGATATCAAAATAAGAATACAAAAGGCTAGAGGAGCTTTCATTGCATTGGGAAATATATGGAGATCAAGAGAAATCGGATCCAACACGAAAATAAGAATCTTCAATTCAAATGTGAAGTCAGTCCTATTGTATGGCTCGGAGACATGGAGAACAACAAAGACAACAACCAAAAAGCTACAGACTTTCATAAATGGGTGCTTGCGTAGAATAGAGGGATTAAAATGGTATGACAAGGTTACCAACGTGGAACTGATGACAAGAACTAGACAAGTGCCAGTGGAACAAGAGATGAGAAGAAGACGATGGCGATGGATAAGACACACACTGAGGAAACCTGTTGATAGCATTACAAGGCAGTCCTTGTTCTGGAACCCCCAGGGCAAGAGAGGCAGAGGAAGACCAAGAAGTACATGGAGAAGAGAGTTGGAAACAGAGGTGAAAATGATGAAGAGAACATGGAAAGAACTTGAGATGATGGCACGGGACAGGAGGACTTGGCATGTGTTTGTTGAAGGCCTATGCTCCTTTGGGAGTGGAGGGTTATGAATGAATGAATTGTGTCTCTATGAGTCACATGTTTTATCAGCCCTTTTGGTGGTTCCGCGTGTACCATCAAAGGCTGTTTCAGTTCTCCTAGAACTATGTAACTTCCCTTGTCGTTCACTCCGTTAGTGTCAACAATGAGAGGTACCTCTGGGCTACTATTAAGCTCTCTGTCCTTTTGTTGGTACCTTCACAAAGGGGTCATGACTTATCGAGTTCGATGTCCGCCTCTCTGCTTTGCCTAAACATGTGCTCTGAGTACTAAGTTGCGCTTCCTGTGGAGCAGAGGGTGCTTCCTCTTGAAATAATGGTTCATCTGACCTGGGAGTGGGGCTGTGGGATTCTATGGCCTCATGACTAACCATGGGCTTCAAATCTCCTAGCGAGTTTTGAGTTTCCAGTGGCGGCGTCTTCAACTTAAGGTAGGGTTGAGTTTCCGGCTGCTCCTTCTCATATGCTGCTTCACTGCTTATGGCCTCTTCTTTCCACTTGGCTTCCTTCTCGTTCCAGTCGCGAGTCCATTTTTCATCACTCTCTATCATTTCCATCTCAGTTCTCGTGAAAAGTTCTGCCTGTTCTAAGACATGTTTCGCAATTAACTTTCTCGAGTAACCTCTTTCCTCGCCTTCCAAATAAGAGTCACTTATCCATGTATCTAGACATCTTATAATTTTTATGAAATCGTTCACTTGGTGATCTAGCAAGTATTGGAAAAAATGAGCTCTAAGTTCCGCTACTGCGTTCATTTTAGATCGCTGGGTAGGTAAATCAATCTCTCAGTATACGCTGCACTAGTTTCCAGTAATTACTAATAATTCTATGAAGTATTGTAATAATAAACCACTGATCAATTTACAGAAGCTCGAGGTAATACTATTAAGTCTACTGACGTAATGTATCCCTTTACAGATGCTAGTATAATTGATATTTTAATAATACTTATTTCTACTGAATTAAGATATTATTAACTTTAGACAGACGCTACACTTGTTTCCGATTATTACTAATAATTCTATGAAGTATTGTAATAATAACCACTAATCAATTTACAGAAGCTCGAGGTAATACTATTAAGTCTACTGACGTAATGTATCCCTTTTCAGGAGACTAGTATAATTGATAGTTTAATAATATACTTATTTCTACTGAATTAAGATATTATTAACTTGAGCCAGACTCAAGTATAATTTATTTATTTTTAACCCTGTGTATACTCTTATTTCTTCTGAAGTAAGGTATTACAATTGCAGCCAGTCTTTCACACACAATCATCAACTTGTACACTTAGTTATCTTAAGCCACTAATTAACTTAATGAGCTTAATTAATCTAAGTAACTTAATTAATTAAATAATTAATTAATTAATTCCAGGACCATTCAGATTTCACTTTCCTTATTCTACTGTGTAATTCCACAATTCTGTTCAGAAAACATAAGAAGTTTCGTTGTCTAGGGATATATAACAGATTCTACTCCAAGGTATTGATAGACTACTAGTTAAAGATTCAACAATTCTTCTGCAGATAGGTCACCAAAGGTAAGATTCCGGACTGAGCCTCCAGTTTGTCGCAGATATAGTTGATGGTGCACTCCAATTGACATTGAATGAGAATCCAATTGTCGCATAAAGAGTTTTGTATAGTAAGGAAGATGTGTAGAAAGCACATAGACCTTTAGACACTAGTTTTCACAGAGGTGAGCTAGTGTTGAGGGAAAGAGTTAACAGAAGGGCACAGGTTGGTGTCAGTGATTCTCTCACCTTTTAGACTACCAACTCTTGTATTTTTCTGGCGACGACTAACTCTTTCTTACTCAAATCTTTTTTGAAGATGAACTAATAGTAACAAGTAATACAAAGAGGGTTGAGAATGTTTTTCTGAACAGAACATACAATCTACTAAGTCAAACTCAGAATGATGGTGAGTTACAGAATGTACATAATTACTTTAATTACAGTAGAAAATATAAAATCAATGTTGACATGTACTTTGAAAAAAAATAAATACTAGGAAATTTAGAACTGTCAGTGTCTTTGGTTCAGATAAGAAGTAAGAGGCTATTTTCCTCACGGACGAAAAGTTTATTCCTATGGCTATGTCGTGGAAGAGTGAATTCTGATTTTGGTCTGGGTTTTAAGTAGACTTATCTGCTTCAGTCCAAGAGATGACTAGGCTTTCCGTTAACCTGGTTGTGAAGTTGCGTTATGAAGTTCAGGTGCTGACGATGTGTTGACTGCTTAAATCGGTAGACTGCTCAGGGTTGCTGACTAGTGATATCACCGCTAGGTTTGAGACGTAAGCACTAGTTCTCTCTGTAGCATAGAGCAACTAGGCGGTTTACTCGCAACAATTGACAGCAATCAAAATCCAGAAACTGGCTAGGATTCTGCAACTGGGCGCTCAGGACTTTATCCGCAGCTTAAGAAATAGAACTTTAGTAGCGTTTACTCTCAATCAATCACATATACTTGAAGGTATGAGGTAAGTTGATGCTTCTATTCTATAACTTATAAGCGTGCGTTGTCTTCCCGCGGTTAATCAGCAAGTGATCTTAAAATTCAGCATTCGTTCGCATGAAGTTAAAATATTTCCTGATTCCCACGCCAAGAGTTAATTATTTCCCGGCTCATGTTTAGACACGTACCATGATTTATCGTGAGTCTCCAGTTGACCACTGAACACGGAAATATAATACTCTGGGAACCACTGGTTTCGACCAAGCTAATAAATCGTATAGACATCTTTAAAGAAATGCTTTTAAGTGCCTTTTGTAGAAGAAGCTAGAATTTTGATAGTATGACAGGACTAATAGTGAAGACTTGAAAAAATAGCTAAAGACACGATCGCAGGTGCAACTATTTCCGTAGAGAACACAGACAAATGTGAAGGAAAAGAAAAGTAAGGAATTTTAACATAATCTAGACAAAATCTTCGAGCACTCTGTGACAATGGACAGAAGATCCATTGTATAAATTTAATATTGTAAATAATTTCATTGATTTCACTTTTGATTGTCAATCCTGATTCAAACAAAATAGAGTCAGGATAATAAATTGAAAAAATTATTAACGTTACACAAAATTCAACCACTGACTTACTTAAGATAGTCTTTTAAAGTGTAGTGTGTATGTGATTGTTGTAGTACTGTTGTGTTGTGTTGGATAATAAAATACTTGTGTATATGTTTAGTTGGTTAATGCAACATTACACTACTTATACATAACCCTAGACACCAAACGTAGTCATCATCATCATACATTCTAGTCAAAGAATAAGTCTGAGTGAGATCATAAAGGTGGTAGCAGAAAGGTAGCCTGTAACTTAACATAATATTTATTATATTCAGGGACCTTCACAGCTGACCTCATTCAGTACACTAAGAGTTCATAACAACAACATTTCATAACATCAAATCCACCACAGTATTTAAGATAGATTCTGATCCCGTCTGAATAAAACTGAAAAAGTGGTAACTCAGTGAAAGATAAGGTAAAGAAATAGATTTCACGAGTGAATAGTTTAAAGGTAGAATCTGTCCCTGGATTGAGAAGATACTCTAGTCCAGCCTATCTTTACGACTGTAATCTGTTATCAGACAATTCTACTTTCAGTACATATTAACATATATACTATTAACCACTCACATACACACACACACACAGTTAAGTGACGACAAAGAGACGCACAAACGTGAAACTATAGTAATTGGAGTATGGATAATGGGCTGAGCTGACCAACACCAGTAATTACGTTTTGTTAAAGTTTATTATCATATAAAAACTCTTCACAACATCCAACATATATCAATTAAAA
Source organism: Oreohelix idahoensis (assembly GCA_024509875.1). Classification (NCBI taxonomy): domain Eukaryota; kingdom Metazoa; phylum Mollusca; class Gastropoda; order Stylommatophora; family Oreohelicidae; genus Oreohelix; species Oreohelix idahoensis. The sequence goes on from JAMPIV010018535.1 coordinate 140,013, forward strand.
AAGAAATCATAGAATTTGAAAAATAAACCCATAAGTGCAATCCCCTCTGTTGAGACAAGATCCCGCAAGAAAGTTAATAACCCCAAAAGGTCAAAAGATTTGCGCTATGGTATAGAAGGTAGACGATAACGTAGAGAACAGAGTTCCTAGTTAATCTATCCTGTAAAATAACAGTATTAGCGAACAAAATTAGAGGTGGGTACAATGATTATACAAAACAGAAATATTCACTACTCTTATTCACACACTGTCAGTCTGTGGCCACATTCAATCTCGCTTACCTATTAGTTGTTTAACAACTTCTTGAACATAATCCTCAGGGTACATATATATCAAACTCCAGTGTTGGGCTTCGCCGAAATAAGCCCCAGTTCCTCCACGACTGATTAATCCTCCTGATGGGGAACGCTTACTTTGGTGGTGATTATTGGATATGATATGTTACGTCCGAAAGTTCAGGTAGCAAAGTAATTACCAAGATCTAGTGTTCACAGTGTACAGTAGTTATTACTTCCAATAGTTAAAGAGAATATCTGGTGGGTAAATCTTTCTGGATAAATCCTCGCCACAACACAGTGGTCAGTAGTCGGGATAATGTTATGTTTTGATATTTCGCCACAGCAGGCTGAATATAATGAAAATTTAAAAAAAAATCTGGGTAGCTATAGGTCCAGTTATCGTTATTCTTACTGTTCATATGTTCGTACTCTCTCTCTCTCTCTCTCTCTCTCTCTCTCTCTCTCTGGATGAAACAAGAGGACCGAACCGGTCACCCTCGAAGACCCGATATTACATAAGAATGTTTTTGGTACTATTTGATTTAGACTTAGACCACTGCTCAGATTTAGGCCGCTGGTAGGCTGGTTTGGGATCAGTACTAGATTTAGGAAGAAATATAAAACATTTAACCATAATATCAATATTCTATCCTAACACGCGTAAAGGTAAGAATTCTCTTATCCACTCTGTTATTAAATTAGGTTAGAAACCACAAGTGTCTAGCTTATCTTATCGTTTTTAACATGTGAAATAAGCGCTAGTCATTTATAAAATTACACATAATGAATTAGAAATAAATATATATTCCGTCTGTAGCCAGTCGCCTAGTGCGTTTACTAGTCAATTAAAACATCTCTTTCTGGGCGATAGCGAGAAATTAAATTTACGTTACAGCTGGAAAAATTAGCTATATGTTATTTAATACGCTAGTTAATTAACACAGAAAAACCCAGTGAAATATAATGAAGAACTTTAACACACTAAATCACTTAAAGGCTAGTATATATATTTACCGCAAAACAGAAAAATGAAACTATCTCCACGAAATCTAAGTAATCCACTTTGTACAAAGGCTTTATGATGTCGAGCTAGATATTTCAAAAATTTCCTGAAGCGACTAAATACCTGATTTTAAGGGATGGAGTATTTATACACGAAAAGTGTTGTTTTCGCTAAGAGATGACGAAAGTCACTCCTTGAGCGATCAGGGGAAATGAACGGGGTTTTGTTCCGAGAAAGAGAGTTTCCTCCGTTCGCTCTGTTCTCCGTTGCATCGACAACAAAAGGCTTCTGATCTCGGCGATTGTCTCCCTATATTTTACAATATCACAGGGTTCGCTCGAGCTTGTAGGGAACTTCAAAGCAGTTTACTTTCCACGTGTTTTGGGCCCGTGCATTCTGTCAGTTGTCTTAATGCTGATGGCTCTGCTTGCATGCGGGCTTCAGGTAAACGCACTTGGTTCGTCCCCTTGAAATGAATGACAGTTACAAATCTAGATAGTCGCTCCTCAGCGCATGAAACAAGAAAAATAGGCGTGGCTAAACTATGAGTTAGACAGATATCGAAGTGCATGGGTTCTGCGTTAACAAAACGTGAATACTAATGAGGAAACAAAGGTGGGACGCAAAGACGGACGAATTCATGTAGTCTATTTACATAACATGTCACAGTAATTTCCCGCGCTGCATTCTCGTGACCAAACACATCCATTTTCTGCTGCTTAACTTGATGCAAGGTGAAATTCCTACCATTTTTCTGTTGTCATCATTTCTCTTTCTCTCTCTCTCCTTGTAACATTGATGGCTTTTCTTAAGTATTTCATCTCTCTGGGTATGATTTTCCAATTCTGTGCATTGGTCAGGGACCGCGCTTGACACCGACAGTAAAGAGTTGATAATTATATACTATTTATCATCTGCCGTTTAGTTTTACAATTGGTTCTGAAGACCCACATAGAAAAGATAAAGATCGTGGTCACAAATTTGGGAAAAAAGTGAACCAGACTGTGATCGGAGAAACGCCCCTGAAAGATATGGACAAAGCTAGACCTTAGCTCTGGAAATCGAATTATCATACTAGTCTCGACCAGAGGAGGAGACTTATTGCTACTTATGAAGCTTGATGCCACTATTGCAGCTAGTCCTCTCACAGGAGGTCTAACACCAAGGCACTCATGTGCTGTTGTAGCGGCGGTTTCTGTAGCAATGTGTTTTACATGATGAGGCTGCCATTCTCTTTGGAACAACCTTATATTAGTCATCTTTTACGACATTCCTGAGGAATCCGTACGCCTCTTCTTTCTTTGTATTCTCAGCGATCTTTGGGACCTATATGAGGCAAAGAGTATGTGTGAATTATAATATTTACGGTATCTGTTATCGCTTGCTACTCTCAACAGTCATATATGCGCCCGCTGTCTCTTGCCACTCTATCAACAGTCATATATTTGTTTATATAGGGTTCGATTCCCAGTTGAGGGAATATAGTTTAAGGAAATCTTTTTTTTTTTTAGAACCAGTGGTTTAGAACACCCCTCATCCCCCCCCCCCCCCCCCCCCCCCCCCCCCCCCCCCCCCCCCCCCACCCCCCCCCCCCCCCCCCCCCCCCCCCCCCCCCCCCCCCCCCCCCCCCCCCCCCCCCCCCCACCCCCCCCCCCCCCCCCCCCCACCTTTCCCGGGTCTCCTAGGGAAAGAAATCGGATGTCTAGCCTTCTCTGATAAGGGCGAAAAAATAGGAGGTCCCGTGTGCAAGTTGCACACGTTAAAAATCCCTCGGCAGTTGGAAATCGTAAAGAGTAGGACTATCAGGTCGCTGCCCTGGCAAAATTTAAAAATTAGTAATCAGCCTACCACAAAAATATTTATAGAATGTGTGATTCCTACATACACACATTGAGATTCTCGCTGGTGCAACGGAATTCGTGTGCACTGTGCTGAGATCCTCGTTGTGTGATCTAAGGAAGGAGATCGGAGCACTGATGGAGTTGTCCGTATGCAATGAAGATAGTCTTTAATACCCTAACCAAACAAAACCATATCACCCTATCAACAGTCATATCTCAAGACTACTCAGAGTCGTCAAGCGCATTTATCGGTTGTGGTGCGAACAAAGTGGCTCACGTCAAACTCTATCAGCTACACGTTATACAACCTTTCTTACAATAATACATTCGTCCCAAGCTGTTCTCAAGTTCACAACGGATTTCTGTAATTTGTAAGCTTTACAACTCCCCACCGTTGATGACTTATTCTCTCCACAACTGTCTTTTGAACAGTTTTACAGTATTTCAGAAACTGTTTGATTTCCTAGCAACTTTATCGTGCCATCCAAGATCTTCCTTCTTTGTTTTCCTTTATTTTCTTTCTCCCCCTTGATCTTCCTCTTGTCATTATGTTTCCACACCATACCTTACCACTAATGTTGGTTGTCTTCTTTTCATTTTTTTTTATTACTGTATTTGTTTGTTATATTATGTTTTCTTGTTTTCTTAGCCTTGACTTTTCAATATTATTTTCCTCTAATATTGCTTTATTTGATTTCTTAGCTGTCCATGGTATGATAATATTCTAGTCAGGATACATATTTCTCCTACTGCTGCACTTGATTGCTCTCCTTTTTTTTTCCAAATTCTTTCGTACTTGCAAACATGTGCGTACAAGCTGTCTCAAACGCGAATACACTTTCGTCGCAAAAACCTGATAATTAAATCAGTCAGTTATGCAACCAAGCGTTATTTACAGCAGCATATCGCGGGTAGTTATCTCTGTATGAACGTTCTCTTCCTGGATATGTAAATTTATAGAAAATGCCGTATACCTAGAAGGAATGTTGGCTTAGTCATTACCTCCGTATCGTCATAATAGTCTCAGTCTTCCATATCGCAAGCCCCGCCTACAGCTTCGTACTCTGAAAACGAATCCGGGGCTCTTGCTTCTGTAAGGCCATCAAGGAAAATGTTCCAGTCGTATTAAACATACGGGTAGTTTGTGTGTAAACTGATTTACATAAAAACGTTATGAGTTTCTCAAAGGTTTGTTTCTTTTGGGAGCTTAAATGTAATGAATGAATGAACACAATTAATATAAATAAATTGACAAATAAACAAATACAAAGGGCACACAAACACGTCTCAATACGAAATGGCCCGTATACGTTTAAAACGAACATGACAGTATATTTGAGCTTGCACTGGTTTACAAGTACGATGTGATCATAGCAGATTATAATGGCGTAACGAGAGGAAGAGATTAAAGTAAATTTGTAACCATGGCTGTATATAAGCTTTCTACTATCTTGTACGAGATCTGACATGCTACCCTCCCCGAAGCTAAATTACTCGTGTGTGTGTGTATATATACTACTGGACAAAAGTTTTTTTTTTTTTTTTCCTTAGCCAGCGGCACTCCTTCGGCCCAATGACATGTCATTGCGAGGCTGGGGAACCTAGGGACTTTCCTTCCAACCCGGTCAGGAGCTTCGCTCCTTCCCATCCACAGAGGGTTTATCACAGAAGCCGTTCAGATTATTCAGTCTAAATCCCGGTCGTTGACACTCCTTCAAGCGCCGACGCCCAGGCTTGAACCTTGAAAACATTCAGTTTAGACAAGGTTTATATAATTGATTGGCAAACTGTAAAGACAAGTAAAAATGTCATCAAAACTGAGCTCAGAGAAATGTGTATACATTTCTGTGTGCACTAGGTTAATTTTTTTTTAAATGTCCAAAAACTGGGTCACTTGAACCCGCACGTGAAAATTGCCATTGTTGCTGCGTGGTTTTTGCAACACGCCCCACTAGTTCAAACGGTGAAAAAGTGAGTTGAATTTGAATGCACGTGGAAAATGATCATCGGTAAAGAGTGTTCACCGTTGGTATGCAATAAATCAGTATGACAAGTGGTCGAAATGATCACTGCATTAGCCATGCCACCAAGGAGAAGTCTCAGCACTGTAGACCGTGGTCGAGCCATGGCATGGATTCAGGATGGTCAATCTGTTCATCATGTTGCAAGACGTTTAGCAATGTTCCACTCTACCATTCAGAGACTTCTTGAGAGATTTCAAGCTACCGGACATTTGGAAAATCGACCCTGCTCAGGAAGAATTATATAAACCTTGTCTAAACTGAATGGCGGCCCTTAACTTTTGTCCAGTAGTATATATTTGCAAAAAAAATGGCAGTCATATTGCTCAGCTAAATATGCTGAAATCTAATTAAATATGCATGTTCTGCCCCAAATTTGCACTCCACTTATGTGAGCAAACACAACCAAAAGTAAAAAAAAAAAAAATTAGCTGCAAACGGCTCCTGGGTCGACCCAGCCCCAATTGGGTACTAGAGCAACTCTGGGAAGGTTAAAGCGGCCGGCGTGATGCTGACTGTTACCGTAGTTTGTTCAGTTTTCATTGTAGGTTTCTGTTAGCATTTTGACTTCGGTAACAAATATACTTTTGAGGCTAAGTTCCTGCTTTAGGCTTGTTTATCATTGAAATACATTGCTCTGGTCATGTGATGACTATTCTTAGTGTAGAGCGAAATCATGCTAAGATGTAAACAACGAATGCATAGGCCAACAGTGATAATATTCAATAGAGCAATTTCACTTGACAAAGTCCGCTAAGTTGAGAGTCCACAGGTTACATTTATTAACGGCATACAAGTTCAGTTAAAACAGTTCATGATCAATCAAGCAAATACATCCTACAAAACGTCTCCTGAGTTTACCTCATTGTAGTCGTCCTACCTTCAGATTATTTACACGTGATTCCATAATCCGGTAACGAATAATTTCACTTAGGCGATCAATATGAATTCTGGATACTTATTCATAACAACTTGCTCCCGATACATTCTATCCAATTGAAGTATATTCCACTTCAGTAACTGAGACGTAAATTGTATCCAATAATAATAGGCAGCCCCTAGTGCCATATAATAAGTTCCTTTATATAATTATCATCATCATGGGAGACTTCCAACAAAACGCGTCCGTCAAGGACCACGGTCACTACAAAAGGGGTACAATTACAAGGTCGTCACGCAGTAGCATATCAACGTGACACGTCATTCTCAAACTAGGCAACCTATACCCTTTCGCGTTCAAAACCAAGAATCCGCGAAAACATAATATAAATTAATAGCGTCTTAAAAACGAAAATGCGCAACTTTAAATATAGATCTCACTACCCTAATGGCTACAATCCCAAATCCTCTCGTAACACTGACCACATCACCCCTAGTGTGCCGATGGTCAAGAAAATATGGGCCTAACACCATATTCCCAATATGCCTCATTGGGCGTGTAACGGGATCCTTTACCTTTACCTTTACAGTCCCTTGATAATAGAGCAGACGACAATTTCTAATGCTAGTGGCAGAAAATGGATACAAAGACAAAGTGTATGTTAATTTCACAGCTTTGGAATGAAGGAAATCAACATTTCTAAAACCTTGAACATTCCTGAGCGGACCGTCTACAGAGTTGTGAGCAAATTAAAAGCAGCTAATGGAATCGAGCGAAAAGAAGGTAGTAGGAGGCCAAGAATTTTGGACACAAAGGACCATCGGCGTCTCGCCCAAATCGTTCGGGCTGGGCCAATGAAGAGTGTAGAAAACATACGGCAGCGCATAATCGAGTTGGGAAGCCCAGAGGTATCTAATGCTACTGTCAACCGGTAGCTACACAGGATGAATTACACAAAAAGGCGGGTAATTTCGTCACCATTGCTCACAGAGACTCACAAACAGATGCGCTTGAACTGGTGCCACGAAAACAAAAATTTGTCATGGGACAATGTGATTTTTTCAGATAATGTTCTGTTTGGTGTTATCCTGCTCAAATAAATATTTGGACGAAAGACTCTGTAACGCCTGTGTACCAGCGACCGAAACATACCCAGACATTCCATCTTTGGGGAGGGGTGTCAGCAAGAGGTGCCACCCCACTGTGTGTTTTCACAGGAATTCTCACGAAAGAAAGGTACATCAACATACTAGAGGGACACCTTCTGCCATTTATGCAGGTCATGTACCCCGATGGGTACATTTCAACATGACAATGACCCAAAGCATACAGCTCATACCACCAAAGCATGGCTGCAAGAGAAAAATGTGATAGTGCTGAAGTGGCCCAGCAACAGTCCCGACCTAAACCCAATTGAAAACGTTTGGGCATTACTCAAGAATCATTTTTAAAAAGAGTGGGACTCAGAGACGTTGAACAATTGAAGAAGGAAGCTGAAAAATATTGGGACAGTCTGACTCACAATTACCTACAAACACTTGTGGGAAGTATGCCTCGCCGCATCCAGGTTTGCCTTGCTGGAGAAGGCAACATTATATTGTACTGAAACCACTGTTATTAGATAGGGGAGATACCAATCTTCCTCTGGACAAACAGTTTTTATTATTATTTGCTTCTATGAGTGTGCTGCGTTGCGAAAATATGACTGCCATTTTTTTTTGCAAAGTACTCTATATATATATATATATATATATATATATATATATATATATATATATATATTATATATATATATATATATATATATATATATATATATATATATATATATATATATATATATATATATATATATATATATATATATATATATATATATATATATATATATATATATATATATATATATATATATATATATATATATATATCTTGTGGCATGTTTCTTGGACCTTCTGGATAGTATTGATTGAGTTGGTTTTCCAGTTTCATATTGCCAAGAGGGCAGCCTGCGAGTTTGAGAACACCACAACATCATTTGGTTCCATTTCGTCTGATTCAAAGAGTTCAAAAATTCTAGTTAGGGTTTTCTGGATGGCGACTGGACTTCGGCTTCGTAGTTTGTGCACCAGGTACCACAGGGGCCTGCAATTTTGATGGCTTCTTCTGTACTGGGTGGGATGATTATGGCCCCATATCCAGCATCTATGACTGCTTTGAAGGCTGATACGTCTGTGTAAGCATGGATAATGTCTTCATCATACTGACAGATGGTTTCCATGGCAAGTGTTTTCAGCAGTGTAGGTATGAGGCTTTTATTTGCGGGTTGCAGAAGGTTTGTACGTATTATTGGTCTTTTTAGTTCTACAGCTTGAGTATGCAGTCTAGTTTCTGGTATGTAGTGCTTCCCTGAAAGTTCTTGGTACCTTCTAGTGAAAGAGGTCTTTTTAATTCGGTACCGGTACTTGGAGTTGTGGTCACTGATAACATTTTTGCAGGGGTCATCCTTGTCAGCTCGCAAGAACCTTTCTGCCGTGATGATAACTGATTTCTCTCTCCTTAGTTCTAGGGGTTCCACATTGGCAGAAATCTCGCATGCGCTGGCCGGAGTAGTTCGCTAGCCTCCACAGATGAATCTGAGTGACTGGTTTTGTATGCGATCTAGTTTCAGTCTACGTGTTGGACTAGCAGTGGCTTGCAGTGGATTAGAGAGTAATCCATAACTGAGCGCACGTATCCCAAGCACAGTTGTCGTAGGGTGCACTGATTGGCTCCCCAATCAGTGCTTGCCAATCGCTTTATGAGGTTTAACCTTCTAGAGGCCTTTGCAGTTAGGGACTCAACATGTGTTTTGTATGTGAGTATCAAGTTTTAAATCCAGTTCTTTTCTTACTGTTTTGTTGCTGAGTGTGAATATAGTGTAGACTGTCCTACTCGTGTTGATCACCATTTTCCAGAAGCTGCAGTAGGTTGTTAGAGCAGCCAGTGCACGGTTTAGTTTCTTTTGCAGTTGCAAATGGGACTTCCCTTCTGCTAAAAGACTATGTCATCAGCAAACATGGCGCTGGGTAGTTCAAGGTAGTCTGCCAGATCGTGTATGTATATGAGGAAGAGGGTGCAGCTTATGTCCGAGCCGTGTGGGAGGCTTTCTTGGATGGTTCTTTTCCCTGATGTTGTTCTGTTGAACGTTGTGAAGATGGTTCTATTTGTGAGGAAATCTTTTATCCAACTAAACATTCTTCCTTCTATGCCCATCTTCTGCATCTTGAAATAAAGACCATCTCTCCATACTCGGTCGTATGCCTGCTTGAGGTCTTCGAAAACTGCGGCCACGTGATTTTTATCCTGGAAAGCATCATCAATCTGTTGCACCAATCGGATTACCTGGTCAACAGTCTGTATTCCTCTTCTAAATCCTGCTTGGTTAGGATGGAGGGCTTTCCCTTTCTCTAACCACCCGTAGAGGCGTGCATTTATCGTACGTTCTGCCATTTTCCCAATGCACGAAGTCAGGGAGATGGGCCGGTAGCTACTGACTTCGCTTGGTGGTTTATCTTTTTTGATAATTGGGATAATGTTAGCCGTTTTCCATCCTGTGGGTACAGTGCTACTTCTCCACGTCTTGTTTATGAATTCCAGGATCGTCAGCAAGCCTTTTTCCCCAAGTTTGACTATCATGTCGTTGGTAACCTGATCTGGCCCTGGTGCTTTTTTGAGTTTGATCTTTAGGAGACTGGATTGCAATTCAGCTAGCGTAAATTCCTGATCAAAGGTACTGTCCACAGCCTTGTGTGCTTTTGGCATGCGTTTTGTGAGTGTCTTGATGGCTTTATCTATATAGATTGGCTCTTTTATATGTTTTATTGACTTCAGCAAAGAATCGATTTAGGGCTCGTGTATTTCTCTGTTGGAGGTAGCTGTGTTACTGTTTGGAAGTTTTATAGGGATTGGGTTTCTCTTCTGGGATGTCCCTGCCAAGTTGTAGACGAGTTTCCATGCTTTCTCCCTTCTTTATTTAGGTCGAGGTTTTCGTATTTTTCTTTCCGGGTTTCCATTTTGGCTTTTCTACTCGCTAGCTTAACCTGTGCAGTGAGTCTGTTGTATGTGGTTTTGTTGTCACGGCTAGGATTTTTCTGAGCGGTGTTCCGTGCCTTGCGTCTTAGTTGTACTAGGTGTTCTAATTCTTCATTCCAGAAGATGCTGTATTTGATACGACTACCTTTGGAGATTGCCTGTTTGGCTGCCTGCAGTATGGCTGTAGAGATCTGTTCGTTTAAGGTATTAATGTCTTGGTTCATGTCTATTTCAGTGCGGAGCTGGTCTGATATGAGTTTGTAGTGTTCCCAGTTTGGTCGAGCATAGTTCCATTTCGGCTGTCTTTTGGTTTTCGTTTTAGTTTTACCCTGTGAGATGGTGGTGAGGATGGGTAGGTGGTCGCTTCCTATGTCCTCCAATACCCTCCATTTATACTGGTTGGGTGAGGTCTGCAGACACTAGTGTTAAGTCTGGTCGGCTACGGGTTCCGCTAGCTTTATGGTAGAGGGTTGCTGGGGATCTTTCGTTTTGGAGGACTATAAGATTGGAAGTGTTACATAGCTCTTCTACTGCCTGGCCTGAGGTGTTGGTGTCCCGGTATCCCTAGAGTGGGGAGTGGGCATTGAAATCCCCTGATATGATTGTTCTCTTGTATTCGATATCATCAAAGTAGATTCCATTAGTTTCTCTGGGAGGTCTGTAGACATTAAAGATTTGGAAATGTCCGTCTCTTTCCCAGACCGTCACTCGTTGTATGTCAGTTTCATCATCGGTTCGAAGACTTTCGACCTCTGCCTGTACATCATTCCTTACCAAGGTTAGGATTCCTCGACAACTATTATGGCAATGACATTTGTACATTATGTAGCCTGGGAAATTGACGGATTTGTCCTTAAGTACGGTTTCTTGAATCAATGCAATGTGAACTTTTTGATCCTTCAGTAGTTTCTTTAATTCTAACGATTTAGTTCTTATTCCATCTACATTTAACTGTAGAATGTTAATATACTCTTCGGTAGCATATTTTTCGCCAGAAGCAGCCGAGGGGCGACCTGCTTGGCGCGGACCTTTTGCGAGGCGACGTCCGAGCTCGTATATCTTAGGTTGTATGAGTGTCATGGCATCATGAGTAGTGGGGGTTGTGATGACTTTCTTTCATCCCGGTAGTTATCTTCTTTTTCCATGCGGGGTGTGCAAGGCATGGTGGGCAGTGTATCATCATCGGTGGGGAGGTATTATTTTCCCTTGCTGTCCTCTTCGCCTGATGTTTGTCCTACCGCCTGGGGGTAGACAGCCTCAATACCATGTTGCACCACCTCAGTGGGGCTCACCGTTGTGCAGTCCCCGCCACCAGATGATCGATGTTTTCTGGAAACATCCATAATTTGTCAGCTATTTAGTCAGCACTAGCGCTTCTAGTTGGTCAAAAGGATCGTCACGTCGTGCACCCTGGTGCCTTCACTATGAGATGCTGTGGATGGTTTGTAGCTGTGCTAGTCCAAGTTGGAGGTCAGTTACAGGTAAAAGCAGGGCTTTGCAAGGGTGCTCAACATAGTTTGGCCAGTCGGTCGAAACTGTTACCGGGGGATGGCCGCCACTGTCTTTGTGGCTTCTGGGAGCCATATGTCAAGCTTGCAAGATCAAGGTGGACCAGTGAGTTTGAGCCGCTTGTTCAGTTCTCCAGTGCAACCGCTCTTGCCCAAAGGTGCTACCACTCCTGGTCTCCGCAGATCCCCCACACCCTTTATATATACATGTATACATACACACATATATACAAGTACATACACACGTATATACATACACACACGCTTTTTGTTATGATCATCATCATCATTCACTTCCCCAAGGAACATAGACCTTCAACAATTTCATGCGAAGTCCCCCATCCCCTATGCCATCTGCTCAAGGTTTTTCCATGTCTTCTTTAATCCCTTTCAATCTGTCTCCTAGTCTCTTCTCCGTGTGTTTATCAGCCTCCCTCCACCTCTCTTAACTCTGCGGAGTCCAGAACAAGGACTGCCTTGTAATGCCATCATCTGGTTACCTCAGTGTGTGCCCTATCCATCTCCAGCGTCTTCTTCTCATCTCCTCGCTCTTATGCGATATAGAACTAAAATGTTAAAATGGAGGACAACTGTCGTGAGGGCCTTGTATACTTTAGAACTCCGGAGCTGTTTTCAAAGTATGAAACTGTACGTATCCTATATTAGCTTATATAGTGACGTCATTAAAGAGGACTGAACTTTGTCTCATACAGAAGGCTATGACAGATCAGGTGTCAAGCATGGGCGTCAACTGGTTGGAATGTTAAGTGTTTAAAATACCTCGATTTTTCACATTCGATAACAGAAAAAAAAGCAACACAGTATTGTGCGTGAACAATGTGAATACAAAATCCTGCTATTGGCGTATGCCAAACAGAACATAATAGAAAAAAAAACATCGAAAGAAAATTATACAGCATTTTAAAATGTTTAAAAACCTGGTACGAGAGGCTGCTTGCGAGGAAATCATGCAAATACTGGTATTGTAATGTACTCTGATCTAACAGGCATGGTAGACGAACTTACACAATTTGATTGTGTGATCGCGGCATATTCGGAGTTCCGTTATTACTGTGTAAAGAAAACAAGTGGTATGTCATATTATCACACTGTTGTACGAATTGAAATATCAAATACAGTAGTGTAGTAGCAATCGTAGTTGTCCTGCTTGGAGAACTCTGCATGTCATGTCTTCAATGTTTTCTTTATTAAGTAAATGATCTTCCGGATAATGCCTTATCAATTTCCAATTCGATTGTCTGTTTACACTGTCAAAACAGGGTTGCCAGATGAAAATTGTGGGTGGAAAAGCCAAACACCTTCACACACACACACAAAAAGCCAAACACTGTTTTTAAAAAAAAAGTCAAACTATTTAAATAGATGATTCATACTCACATCACACAAAAAAGTTCAAGATCGAGGTCATCAATGACATCCACGCTGAAACCTTCGCCATATACTTTGTCAGAAGTATAGTGTTTTTACATTTTTGACAATGCAGTGAAGTCCTTACAACATTTATTCCAAAACAACAGTTAGGCTCTGATTCTTATAATAGCGTCAAGGAGCTGCATTCTGTTTCTTGCTTGTATCTTAGCTGATGGTACAAGAGAGAATATCCTCTCAGCTACAGCATTACTCACTGGGGTTATTAAACATGTAAGGGCACATGCGACGAGCTCTTTAAATGTCTTATGTTGGAGTACACTAATCCAAAACAGCTCGTTTTCTGTGGGGAGTCCATCTTTCTTAAATTGTGGTTCTTCTCTCCAATCAACAAAAGTTATTTTTCTGTATTGCTCTTCTAATGTGATGATGCTGTTTTTTGCAATGTGTATAAAAGACAATTCTATTTCTTGATGGGCCTCAGCGCCGATATTCTGCTGTAGGAACCTTTCCCATTCTGTTAAGAACGTAGCACCAAAATCAACTTGATGAATGCTTTTTTCTGCCCACTGACATCACACATTCTCATCTGAAGACTATGCTGGCGCAAAAAAAAAGTTCTTGCTACAGACTGAGTGAATCAACTGTGTTTTACTGAAATAGAAATTAAATCTTTCAAATTCTTGTACAACAGGCGTAGCAAACACAAAGCACGGGTAGTTTTTTGTGGTCTGGCAAAATTTCATTTAAAAGCCGAGACCAGCAGAAGTGAAATAAGATTTCAGCTCATCCCAGTTCATCAAAATATTAAACATAACACCTTCTCGTCCAAGACACCTGGTAGATGACGGTTTTTCAATTAGGATAGGAGCTGCTAGAGCAGGTTCAAATTCTGTAGCTGTGTTTATAACGCTAAACAATTCTTTATACTTCTTCTTCTGCGTTCAGTTTGTAGTCATGCTAATTCTGCAGGCCTGTCGCCAGGACGAAGTCCACAGTCTTTACCAGGTCGGCTCGGCAGCCCCATAGCATCTGCTGGAGCTCAGCAGCCTTGGCCAGGTCGCACGTCGCGGTTCATCATGGGTCGGACAGTTCTGGAGAATGTATTCTGGGGTCTGGATTCCAGTTCCACATGGGCATTCAGATAAAATACTTCAATGGCACGCGCCTCAAGCAGCCTCTGACAACCAAGTCCAGCTCCCGGCCTTCACGTGTGGCTCAGTTTGAGCCCGGCGGAACTGTTTTCACTGACGGGAGAAGGGGCAAAGGCGAGCGACTGGCGCCTTAAAACCAGCAGCTTCGGGCATATAGGGCTCATGATCCTTGGTTGGTAGCTTATCTAAGAGAAGGAACTCTGAATTCAAACCACCGCTGCCTTGCGGGAATATCCATTTATGGAATTGGCTTCGGGAGTAAACCCTGAGGATAAATCCGGAGTCGGAGTCCCTAAGGCAGTCTAATGTCGAATCGACATTATTCTGGCAACTCCTGCGACGTGACTGGTGCCAAACTGTATCGGCTACTGCCGTTCCTTTGGATCTACCAGCTGTGTGGAGAGGGGGAACATGCTGCATGGGCAACAGCTTGATCTCCATATAACTGTGCCCAAGCTCGCGCCCTGGAGAGGACACTCCAGCTTCACCGTATAGGTGTCGGCAAAACACGGGAAGTAGCAGTTACCGGTTATAAGCATTTGCCCAATTGGCGTAGGGCATGGCGCCAGGGGCTACTTCCGACAGTGGGAGAGGTTCTAGGATCTCACTGGACAGCTACCGCCCGCTTCAAGCTGGGCAGCCCCCAGTCAATAAGGTGTTGTCCCGCCACTGTCTGCTTTCCCCATTGGGTGCATGGGGATTAGGGTCAAACCCGAACGGTGGACAGAAAATTTTGCACCAAGCAATTATCAGAATAATAAAAATAAGCAAACTCTCAGATTGGGATGCTGGAATGTCCGAACTATGTTGACTGGACTATCCGAAAATCTACAGGACGTAAACGATGTAAGGAAGACAGCCATAATTAATGATGAGCTTAAACGACTTCAGGTGGATATAGTTGCACTTCAGGAAACGCGCCTGGCTGGCTCTGGAACGGTGAGCGAGAAGGACTACACATTTTATTGGCAAGGGAAAGATCTTGATAAAGCTAGAGAACACGGAGTAGGTTTTGCGGTCAAAAAATCGCTAACTAAAATGGTTGAACCAGGCGAGAATGGATCAGAACGCCTGTTAACGCTTCGCCTGCAAACTAGCACAGGTCCCATCACCCTTGTCAGTGTGTATGCTCCTACTCTGTACTCTGCCTCAGAAGCTAAAGATGAGTTCTACGAGAATCTAGCAGCAGTAATCAAAAGCATACCTAGGCAAGAACAGCTTGTTCTCCTTGGTGACTTTAACGCTAGAGTGGGTGCCGATAATGTTTCATGGCCTTCATGTCTGGGCAGGTTTGGTATTGGCAAGATGAATGAAAATGGACAACGGCTCTTAGGGTTGTGTGTCCACCATGACCTCTGCGTGACCAACACCTACTTTCAGACAAAACCCCAGCATAAGGTGTCATGGAGACACCCACGATCCAAGCACTGGCACCAACTGGACCTGATTCTCGTCAGAAGGCCACTTCTCAGGTCTGTGCTTTCCACACGCTTGTACCATAGTGCAGACTGTGATACAGATCACTCCTTGGTTTGCTGCAAAATCAGAGCACAACCAAGAAAACTCTACTGTGTCAGACATGAAGGGAAACCACTCATTGATACCAGCAAGATGTCAGACCCTGTCATGATCACTCAATTTACTGCGACCTTCAAGAAAGTGCTCAGTAGCCCTCAGCATGGTAATACTATTACAGACAACTGGGAGCATCTACGGAACACCATTCAAAGTACTGCACTTGCCACCTTTGGTAAGAAAACGGCAAAGTCAAATGACTGGTTTGATGCTTCATCAGATGTGATGGCACCTGTCATTGAAGCTAAGCGCAGTGCTATGAATGAATACAAACGTTCACCGAGTGCTAGAACCCTACAGATCCTGAAGGCTACGAGAAGCAAAGTTCAACAAACTGCTCGACGCTGTGCAAATGACTATTGGCTCCAGCTCAGTGAGAGCATCCAGATTGCAGCGCAAACAGGCAACATTAAACAAATGTATGACGGTATAAAGAAAGCACTTGGCCCCCAAAAAAGTAAGACGGCACCGCTAAAAACCATCAGCGGAGAGAAGCTAACCGATAAGGGTAAGCAGATGGAGAGGTGGGTCGAGCACTACTCTGAGCTTTACGCTAGAGAAAATACCGTTACGCCTGCAGCCCTTGATGCTGTCAAATGTCTGCCAACTATGGAGGAGCTGGATGCCGAACCAACATTAGAGGAACTCAGCAAGGCCATTGATAGCTTGGCCTCTGGCAAAGCACCAGGCAGTGATGGGATTCCTCCTGATTTAATCAAATGCTGTAAGAGCACGCTATTACATCCCCTGCATAGGATGCTGTGCCAGTGCTGGGAAGAGACAACTATTCCTCAAGACATGCGAGATGCCAGGATTGTAACACTATATAAAAATAAAGGAGACAGAAGTGATTGCAATAACTACAGAGGCATCTCTCTTCTTAGTATTGTTGGTAAGGTTTTTGCCAAAGTCATCTTGATGCGACTCCACAAGTTAGCTGAGCGCATATATCCAGAGTCACAGTGTGGATTCCGAGCTGGTAGATCAACAACAGACATGATCTTCTCTGTCCGCCAGCTTCAGGAAAAATCAAGAGAGCAGAAAAGGCCTTTATATATCGCCTTTATAGACCTCACAAAAGCATTTGACCTGGTCAGTAGGGATGGACTCTTCAAAATCCTCCTGAAAATAGGCTGCCCTTCTAAAATGCTGGAAATGATAAAGTCATTCCATGACGACATGAAGGGAACAGTCCAATATGCTGGAAGCACGTCACAGCCTTTTGACATACGAAGTGGCGTTAAACAAGGCTGTGTTCTGGCTCCGACCCTCTTCGGGATCTTCTTTGCCCTACTCTTGAAACATGCTTTCAGAGATGCAACTGAAGGAATATGCCTTCACACTAGGTCAGATGGCCGTCTGTTTAATCTTTCAAGGCTGAAGGCAAAAAACAAAAATCAGAAGGGTCACTATAAGAGACTTGTTGTTCGCTGATGATGCTGCAGTCGTCACTCAAAGCCAACAGCAGCTTCAGAACTTGATGAATCGCTTCACTAAAGCATGCAAGGACTTTGGCCTCACAATAAGTCTAAAGAAAACGAATGTGCTGAGTCAGGATGCGGGTGCTGCACCAGTTATCACTATCGATAACTATGAATTGGCAGTGGTGCAT